>JABCKG010007632.1:0-30108 GCA_018851835.1 Hypsizygus ulmarius | reverse complement strand
AGGAAAATAATACAGAGCAAGTGGATATCAATACCAACTTCCGAAGCTACAATACAGTATATGACTCGAAACCTAATCAAAACGCCTCCTTTTTTCCCTAAAATTATCGATCGATCGATCTCGAGAACGGCGTCTTTCTCCCCTGCCATCCCCACGATAAGGCGAACGCGAACGTGAAGCAGAGCGAGATCTCCGTCGAGAGCTGCGTTTGTCATATACATCTCTTGACCTGTCAGAACCCCGTATGCTCTCGCCTCGGTAACGATCGTCTCGTGGCCGACTATCACCCAGGTCATCTCGATCTCGTTCCGTCTTCCATCCAGAGTCGCGTCGAGGCGGACCGTTGTCACCACTACGCCATGAACCTGATTCTGGGGGATTTCCCCATCGCCGCGGCCCAGTAGGGGCAGCATTGGCGCCAGATGCGCCCCGTTCCGACAAAGGCCCTGTGTTTTGTGGACAATCTGAACATATTTTGTTGTTAATAAATGATCATCACACAAAGCAACAAAGGCGCACCTTTCTTTAAATGGGGACCTCCACAGGTAAAGCAACCTCCTTCCAATGGTTTCCCACCAGGCTTCGTCGAGCCAGCACCACCAAATCCACCAGTGGTAACTGTCGTATCCTGGTCCAGCAAATGTGTATACTTCGTACGACTCCGCTTTCCAAAGTTCTTGACTTGCATGACTTTCGGAAGCATTGACACATCCATCGTGGATTCCGTTGCTTCCGTAAAGTCATGTCGTGTAAGAATCTCTTCATCCTAGAAGCAAACACGCGTCAGCAGGCGAGAGAGCCAAAACCAGCACAAATGACACGTACCTGGTGAAACGCGCCCTTATGCCAGTATTTCTGGAGGAATTTTTGTTGTCCTTTGGGCTTCTCCTCACGCAGCTTCTGCGCCCTCTCCAAATCTTCCTTCAGCCGTTGTTCCTCTGGCATCGCTCGTCGCCTCTCAATCTCCTCCCGCTCCTCCTCCCGCCGTATCTCCTCCTCCTTCTCCTTCTTGATCCTACCAAGTTCTCGCAGTCGCCACGCCTCAAATTCGGCAGCAGGGTCCAGTCCGTCGGTATCGTCAACGTCATTCGGATCTTCTTCCTTCTCCTCTGGACGACACAATGTCAATAAGGTAAACGATAATGGTGGCAGCACGTACTTTCAGCAAGCTCCCGCTTGATGCTCTCAGCAACACGCTGTCCGACCAGACTCCTCTCTTCCCGCAACAATGACCTTCCCGTCCTTCGAAATATTCACATCCTTGAGCGTGACATTCATAGACTTCACAGCCTTCCGCGCTTCTGTCCGTAGTGGTATATCCTCCACCTCCTCTTCGACAATATCTTGATCTCCGCCAATGGGAACATCGCCTTCCTCCTCCATCGACTGCACACCCTCATCTTCGGATTCGGATTCTGCCTCGATGACTCCTTTGGGTGCTTTGCCCTTCCAGTATCGTGCGGCGGGTCTTGCGAGTCGAGGGGCTTGCTTCCGTGTCGCCTCCATTTTGAACGTGAATGTGAGCGAACGATTTCCAATGGATGCCGGTCAAACTTCAGTACTATGCTTGGCACAGCGCTCTACAGTAAATGACAAACAATTTAAAGGCCTAAATAGACCAAGATTAAATAATGCACAACAACCGAATCCAGTGACCCGTCAAGTCTTGTCGACAAATGGAACAGTTGCTGTAAATGCTATGAATGTCTGCGATATATACACATAGTTCTAGTACTAATACAAATTAACACAAATCAAACAAGACCCAAAATAACAGTTGCCCGCAAACTCGCCTCCTTACTCGGCGGAACATCATTCATAGTGCTCGCACCCTCCCCTCTAACATCCATATATTCCTCCGTTCTCAGAGAGCTCGACTTCCACCCCCAGCTCTGACTGACGGAAAACACATCCGGCGAGCTCGTGAACCGCGTCTGCGATGACCCAGTCGCACTCGCACAGCTGATCGTGAAGTACGCCGAAATCGAGGGTCGGGGATCACGATATGGTTGGGGTGGGGAAACGGGGGCAGTCGTCGCGGGGAGTGTGTTGGAGGTCGTCATAGATGCTGAGTGAGATGAAGGGGACGACCCAGAGGCCAGGGAGGAAGAAGGGGATGTCGATGGGTTCCCATAGGAAAGAGGTGTGGTGCTCCGTGAAGATGGATAGATGGATGATGAGTGGTGCGATGAAGTTTGTGTCAGTGGCGGGAAGGACGGTGAAGGAAACGAGGAACCACGGGTATGTGAGTGACTCGTACTTCCGGGACTCGCGCTTCCTACACCTTGTGATTCGGTTCTGTCTGAATGACGAGTGACAAGGACAGAGGGGGAACTTGGGGCCGGGAGGGGTTCTATAGTCGATTGTCGGTGGAGGTAGATGCCAAGCTGGACCTGTTCCTTTTTCCTGACGACTTGAACATAGACATTAAATAGACTTCCCGCATAGAAGATCGTTTGCGAATGAAGCCTCGACTTCTCTTTCAGAGAATCAATATCCCAAAATTCAACGGCAAACCGAAATGGCGGATATGGCGACCACCGGGATTTACCTGTAGGATCGGAGGAAACAACGGATGAAGCAATGAAACCGGGAGAGAGAAGACCAAAAAAATCGGCCTCGGAGGTAGGAGGTCCTTGAGATGTGTTAGTAACATTAGCTTTGAGGGTTGGAGACGAAGGGGTGGGAACAAGGTTCGTCGACGATGTGAAAAGCTGGTCCATGGACAATGAACCACCATCTGTGCTCGAGAAATTACCACCGTTGTCACCGATGCGGGCGGACGAGTCGACAGGGACAGGAAAATAAAGCTGGTCTTTGGATGGCTCATTCGAAGAGCTGCTGGCAAGGATGTCTGCAGTTGTCCGTGCAATTCCAAGGTCTTTATCTCGTGGAGCTGGCAAGGTTGATCCCGACAAGGATGTGGGTCCGACGGTAATGTGATGACGTAGAAGAGACTGACTCCAGTGCGCCGCTTGTAGGATTGAGAGAGAGACAAACGGCCGTTCAGTTGTCGGTGAAAGGTCTTGGGAGACATGAATTATGTCTTCCATTGACTGGAATCATGGGTGAGATACTGGAAACACTAGAAGTAGGTATCAATACATACCATGTTGGCATAATAGATACCGTGTTCGAAGAGCTTGGCCCATTCATCTTCTTCAGTTGCAATGATACCATGCCCACGCCTGAGCTCAACGACCCGTCGAGCAAAGTCGTACCTTTCTCGTTCTCCTCTGACGAAGAAAGTATCTGCCGATATGATCGCAGCAACCCATTTAGCATTGAGACCACCACGAGACCATATCAGTGGTATAGATAGGCTTTCCTGTTTCGCTTCCGACAGCCTGTCGCTGGCCAACTTGACCATGACGGGAAGAGTCTTCGTACGTTTTCTAAGGGGAACGGGCGTCGTGAGACCTGCTTCCGAATCTTTAATGTGGTCCAAATTCTCCTCGTGCGAGAGTAAGTCGGTGCCCCATCTGGCAAGCCAGCATGCACAGGCTTCCCCAATCTTATCCGAGATAGCTCCATAGTGCATCGTAGGCTCCTTCATGGCATCATCATCTTCGAATGAATCGTCTAGGAGGTTAGAGGTGGATGCTGCTGGCTCTGAGGGGTCTTCCTTGCTGATAAGAGAACCACCAAAGATGCTGCGATTGTCTCTGGAAGTCCCAATGGTGCTCCTCTCATCGTCGATGAGCTGTGCGACACCTTCCAACCCGACGGCTGCCTCGGGTTCACCAGGTTCTATCTCAAGAAACCCGATGTGCTTGCCGAGGGCGAAGTTCAAGTATGTCAAGACGGTATGTGGACCAACAGTGCCAAGGATGGCAGAGAGGGCCTGCGATGCAAGAGACGGTATGGAAAGGTACACGGCAGTGGCAAGAAGGGATAGGAGAAACCGGGGAGTGGCTGGATGATGGTCGTCTGGTGTGGTGTGATTTGGAGATTCGAAGGGGAAAGATGGACCTAGAGGTTGAGACAAGGATGGTATGAGGGATGGTGATATATCCAACGGAGGGCCACCTCCATAGAGTCTGGATATGCATAACCTGAAAAAGGTCAGTCAACTGTGATCGAGGTCTGACATGAACCTACTCGAAAGCTGTAAGTATATTAGGGCGGAATGAAAGGTACAGGCATTTGGAAGATCTTACCTGCACGCGTTATATTGCGATCGTCAAAGCGAATAACAATCTCATTTGGACCATTACTGTGGCCACTTGACCTGGGTGAAGACTCGCTGAAACCAGCCGTGAACAGTGAGCGGAAGAAGCCCTGCAAAGATGCTCAGTCAAGGTTTCTAGCCACTCAGGACCAACGCACAGATTGGATGAGGACAACACGATGAAGCTTGTAGATAGCGCTCCATGATGCATGAACACGCAAGGCGACATCGGCGGTGCTTCCTTCTAGGAAAGAGGTGTAGAGATGATGCTGGATGTCAACTGCAGAGGGGCCGAGCCTCTTGAGGTTCATAGAAGAGTCGAAGCGATGGACACGACGATGGAGGGTAGGAGTAGGAAACCTGATGTCGGCCAGCGAGAGGGCGCTATGCGCAGCTGAGACCGGCATTTTTGCTTACTGGGAGTAATAGAGCTGACGATCGAATCATCCATGCCAAGAGGCAGACCCGGTCCGTGACTTCCAATAACCCACCATGGCTTACGCTCAACCCCACCCCCGCTTCTCCGTTCTCTCCAATGCTTCACAGTCCTCCGTCGACCATCTCTCGCCCACAGCAAGCTCCACTCGCTTCTCTCTTCCGTCAGTCCCCGCCGTTGCCTCTAACAAGCCAGGCCCACTCCGGCCAAATATCTACGACAGAAACCTCAACAAGACACGCGCCTCTGAAGTCTCTGCTTCAGCATTTGCCTTTCTCTTCTCAGAGATTGTGCAGTACACGCAGAAACGTGTCAGCGGTATCAATGACCTCGAGCGGCGGTTAGTACACACCTAGATCTCACCTCCCACATTTCTCAAATCGTACACCAGGTTGAACACCCTTGGCTACCGAATTGGCACAAGAGTCCTCGAGTTAATGGTCTGGCGCTCTGAATCCTCCTCAAAAACACCAAAAAGAGAAATTCGGTTTCTCCCCGCATTGATGTCAATCCACACGCAGGTGTGGAAGGCAGTATTTGGGAAGCCAGCAGATGCTATCGAGAAGAGCGTAGAGAACGCAGACGAATGTACGTAGTCGTGGATTCGTCTGAAATTTACATTCAACCGACTTCCAGATATGATTATCGACAACGATCCCCCGATCGAGCGGCACATCTCCGTTCCACGAGACATGAGCCAACTGAGCTGTTCGTCATTTACAGCCGGGATTGTAGAGGCAGTGATGGATGGTCTTGGTCTCGTACGTGCTCTATTCATATGCAGCTTACACATGTACGCCAGATCTTACAAGGTCCTATTTATCTAGCCCGCCCGCGTGACGGCGCACAACACGCCCACGGCGCAGTTTCCTTCTCGAACAACGATACTAATAAAACTCGAGAAATCGGTGCTTGACCGTGAAGAAGCATTGAGGCAGTGATAGGGAATGATAAGGCGGAGTATCTGGTATCCGGGGTCTTATCATCAGTCTTCAGTCTGCTTATATTGGTCGTGCGTTGGATAAAGCATATCATCGTTTCGACATTTTCTCATTTGTGATACCATGGTCAAGATCAACTCAGTCAACATCTCGCCTCCACTGATTAACACGTCTTGTGCATGGTCGTCGAATCTCATTCAACTGAAGGAGCTGTACGATTCACCTTACACCGGGGCTGTCACTACGCGTTCCGCGACTCTGGATGGTTTCCCGGAGACTGAGTCGAACACGGCATGTTGTCCACCATCCTCTAGTCACTGATTCCCAAGCTGATGATCATCGACAATGGCCAGGTAGCGTTCACCAAAACGAGCCTGTCAACGATCAACTCGTACGGATATTCCCCGCATCCTTTCGCGCAATACCTATCGTGGGTAGAGACAATCCTCACAGCGTGCGACTCGCCCAGAAAGCCCTTCATAGTCAGCATCGCAGCCTCCGATCCCACCACACTTTGTACAATGGTCCAATCCATCCAAAGCCTCCGCGCGAAACTGGACGACACACCTGACCTTTCCACCATCGCGATCGAATTAAACACCTCATGTCCCAACATCCACAACGCGCCCCCGAGCGGATACACGTTTCCCTCCCTCCTCCCATTATTGATGGTGCTTAAGGAGGAACACGCGAAAGACGAGTCCCTGACCATTGGTCTTAAGCTACCCCCATTTGTGCATCGCGATCAGTTCTTGGCGGTCCTCGACGGGATCAAAGCTCTATGCACTCCAGGTGAGGGAGACGCTGTCAAGTGCCCATTCGCGTTTTTCACCAGCACGAATACGCTCGGAAACTCCCTGCTGTTCGGTGACCAGACAGACGGGGAGGGAGCTGGTCAATTCGGGGTGCCTACCGCGCTGGGCGGTGTGGCAGGCGACGCACTGCATGCCCTGTCACTGGGGAATGTGTATACATTCTCGCAGCTCCTCAGCGAGCCTAAGAATGTATCATTGAAAGACATCACGATCATTGGTGCTGGTGGTGTTACGTCCAAAGAGGCTGCTGAGAGAATGAAAAAGGCTGGTGCGGCTGTCGTCGGTTTGGCGACTTTGCTCGGGAAAGAGGGCATTCGGGCTTTCGAGATCATTACGGGGAATTAAAGACGAAACCGGGATGATAGAATTGACATTCAATTTGTGGAATATCTAAATACAAGTCAAACGCTTGACGCTATGCTTTTGCAAAGTGCGATAGCGAAGTAATTTACAATGGTGACTCCCCGTGAAATAATAAGCATATTTAAAAGGCTACAGCGTGAAATCCGAAATAGTATACCGTGAGAGAGATTCTGACAACAAAAGATAAACCGATCAAGCATAAATTTGGAAAGAAAGCAAACTATCAAATGTCAGCCTGTCCTGAATCCGGTTGGATTCCAATGAAGAGGATCTGTAGGGGGGTTTTGCAAGCTCGTACGAGTGACGGAAGTCGGGAGTTCGGCAGTATAGCTGAAAGGGTCAATGAATCTGATGTCTGTCATGGACGCAGGCGGGTACGCGTGATAGGAAGGGGCCATAGCCTGCTCGTTATTGTAGTGTGTGGCGTGGACATTTGCGTATACCATATTGCTCGACATGCCTGATGGTGTGGCCATGGACCATTGAGGCTGGGCATAGTATTGCGACTGTTGGGGTTGGTACGAAATCTCCACAGGGCCCATGCCATGGGAAGTCTGATACTGCAGTGGAACAACCTCTTGATGAGTCGAAATCTGCTGAACGTAGTATTCATTCATCGAAGCCAACGAATTCGAAGCGGCAGCCTGGACGGAAAGGTTAACTTGGGAGCCGCGACAACGCAGAGACTATACTTACAGGTTGAAGCTGATACTGAGACAACACAGGTGTAACCCTTTGCTGGGTCTCAGCTGGTGGTAGAAGCGGGCTACGGAAGGCGGGGGGCTCGCTCTGAGCAGAGGGCGCTCGACGAGACATACCACGGCCTCCATTTTTCCTCGACGACGAGGCAAGAGGAGCCAATGGCTTCGCGGCCTTATCTACCTCCTCCGGTGGCGGGCCCAGGCTCTTGACCGCACTGTCAAGATCGATGCCTTGCTTGCCTTCAAGGAGGAGCTCAGCGACCTTCTGGCAGCGGAGCATCTCTTCCTTCCCGTTCCTCTTCGTGTTGCGCTTTATGGGCTTCTTCAAGCGGGTGGTCGGGGAGAAGCGATAGCCAGGGTATTTCAGCCCGTGCTGTATTTTTTCCTGTTCCGCCTTGCAACGCCAGAGGTCCTTTTGCGCTTCTGGAAGTTGGTTCCAGCAGTGTCCAATGATGCGGCTGATATGACGGTGGTCGCGCTCGACGGACTTGGTGATTTTCTTCTCTGCCCAGAGCTCGGATCGAAAGATCATGAAAGCATTACGTGGGCGCGGAACGCGATTGCCCGAGCGTAGGCGCGTTGAGGCCTTACGAACAGGTAGCTCATGTAGTTCTGAGTTCATTTCGTAGAGTGGGGACGGTGGAAGTGAGTCGATGAGCGAAGGCGTCTGCGGGAACCCATAGACGGCCGGCTCGAAGTCATCGCGGTTGAACTCGTCCTTTGCGGGGTTCAAAGAATGCGACGAGGGAGGAGTGCTGAGAAAAGCATAGTCAAGGGTATTCTCATAGTCGACACTCGGCATGCACTGGAACTGCAGGAACTGGCTCGAGACATCTGTGGCACGCTTTCAGGCGATGTCCATTGATCACAGAAAGAACAAAACATACACTGGGCAGACGTTAAAGGGTGGAGACTCGACATAGGTATGCGGGGAGAGAGGATGAAAGGATGTGAAGGCCCCGAGAAGACGTCTTCGATTTTATATGCCGTTGGCTTAGCCCATGAATATAACGGAATTGGAAGAGCGGAGAATCTCCCCTTTCAACATGTCACATCTGACAGTGGCAGATCTCGCTTGATCGTCATTGCCACCGGATTAGGCAATCATCTCAATCTGCCCGCATCACACCCTCGCTATTATCACATCGCCCTGACGGGACTTCAATGCGAGGCTCATCCCGATGATTATTTAACAAAGGTCGGCAAAGAAAACGCCATGTTGATCGCCATGGGCCCATCTGGGCAGTTATCACTTCTTTGCGGCAGACCTCGGGCCCTTATCCAGTCACTCAAGATGAAACTAACAGCTAAATAGTAGCATTCGTGGTATTTCACCATAACGAACATGATCGCGGCCGCCGGAAGCTTCTTTCTTTGAGGGTCGAGGCCGATGCAAAACGTGGAATACTAAGGAGCGCCACAGCTGTGGAAGCATCTCCAAATGCCAGGGCCAGCAGCAAGTAAGTACTACAATTGCTTGTCATCGATACCCGGCCTCATTCTTGAATCTCCAGCAGTGGGTCTGGGCTGCTCTTCGTAGCAATTATACCCTCCGTTGTGGAGTACGAATACTAGACGTACACTCGTCGGCGGTCGCGCGAGATGATTTTCTGAACGAGATAGACTTTACGAAATTTATAGACCTTGGAATTCACCACCTCAGAATAAAATACAATTACTTGACAAGTTATAGTTATTGTGCAGGAGATGCTCGGTAAGTTAGCTCGCGTTGATATGAGGGCGACACACCGATTTGATTGAGGGCCCCGGACCGGCATCTAAAGCTCGCCTTGCGAGTTGACTGCAAAATGATAGGCCTTGATGAAATAACAGAGGTAGTCGAGTATCATCGCATACTGGTGGAACCTCAGGATCCAGGGCGTCATCTGCATACATTAGTCGGGCTCTTCGGCATTGCTTCGGCACACTCTTCCTCATCACTTCGGATCGTAGATCCTGGACCTCACAATGTGCGTATTTCTTATCGAGAGTCTCATCGCATTGCACTTAGCTGTATGGTCGCGAGGGGCTCATCCAGCCAGCGGTTGTCAGTGTCAGCGGGATGCGTCAATGTCGTCATTGTGTTTGTTTGGATCCCGACGATGCCTAAAAGGAGCGAGGTTCGGGTCCGCATCGTGTAAACAATTTCACATCAAACCAGCGCCCACACATCACCATGGAATAAATTGAGTCCTGTCAGCACAGCCCCTCACGCAACACCATGCCCCCTCGAAAGAAAGATGCTGCAGATGGTACTACCCCCGCTCCCTCCCGCACGAGCTCAAGAAACAAGTCCCAATCTGCTGCACCTCCAAAGGCTGCTGTAAAGCCTAAGTCTAAACGTGCTCGCGCCGACTCTGGTAGCGACGATAATGCGCCTGCGCCCAAGCCGGCCAGCAAGAAGCCCAAGCCGGCCAAGAAGGCAAGTGAAAACGCTGAAGACGACATGGAGGAAAATGTCATTCCTGCCGATCAACCTGCAGACGAGCCAAAGAAAATGGTGACTGCTTTCTGAGAATTCGTGAAGACGCGTCCCTCAACTCTGGCCAGGTCACTGTGATTAAGAGAGGCGCCGCCCCAGTGGACCCTGTTTCAGGCAAAGTCGGTATGTGACAGGGGTTTGATAACTATGTGTTGGACTGGAAATTGACGTGCCTCTGCAAAGCTACACACCAAGTCTACGCGAATGATGAAAGTGTCTGGGACGCAATGCTCAACCAGACTGACGTGAGCGGAAACTCGAACAAGAACAAGTTGCGCCAACCAAATATCAAAGGCTTGCCACTCCTGACACTTCTGTTCAAGATTTTATGTTCTTCAACTCCTGCACCCAATTGGTAACAACTCTCAATGTGTGCTTTTCACTCGTTGGGGCAGAGTAGGTGAAAATGGGCAAACCCAGGTCAAGGTAACAGACACCGCCTTTCGCAAAGAGTTTCGTGACCTCATCTACTTCTTGCTAGGGTCCTTGGCCATCCGCAACTGCCATTGGCGAATTCAAAAAGCAATTCAGGGCCAAGGCTGCTGTCCCTTGGGAGGCTCGCGTTGGCATGGTCGCCAAAAAAGGTATGGCCATACCTCCTGTTGTCCATCTCATGTCCTTACGAATCTCGAAATCGAAGGCAAATATACATGGCTCGGTATGTTTCATTCTTGCAACCTCTTACTCGCAGTTCATTCTGATTGATACGTTACGAACGCAGAGCGCGACTACAACGACGAAGATGATTCGAAAGTCGAGGAAAACGCAAGCAGCAGCAAGAAAGAAGATGTGGTTATTCCCGATTCCACACTTGCATCCGAAATCCAGGTGAGCAGGAAGTCGTTACGTTTTGAAGCTTTCCAATAATGTTCGTCAGGAACTTTGCAGACTCATCTTTTCGACGAGGTGAGATATCAGTATCTTGACCTGTGGCTTTTCTAAGTTATTTTCTCAAGCATCATTGACGCCCATTTGTCATCAATGAACTATGATGCGAAAAAGCTTCCCCTTGGTACGCCCACGAGCTGGAGTCTGTTCGCGTCAATCTGACCTGTCCCTCAGGCAAGCTCGCCAAATCAACCATCCTCAGTGGCTTCTCCGCCCTAAAGGTTTGTTAATATATAATAGAGCATATCGTGAAAATATACTCACGACTTCCAACAGACGCTGGCTGAAATCATCGAGTCACCTGGTGGTGCAAAGGCTAAGGAGTATGGTGGAGTGCGAGCTGCTTGTGAGCAACTTAGCGGCGCCTACTATTCGTAAAGACATTACTTCACAATTTGAGATGAGGCGCTTACCATGCTGTCAGCATTATCCCGCACGACTTTGGAAGACAACGACCGACTGTCATCGACGATGCCTTGCTGTTGAAAAAGGTAGCATTAGTCCTGATTATTTTCATATAGAACACTTTTCTCAAAAGCAATTTCCAGGAACTCGAACTTGTTGATGCTCTTGGAGACATGGTGCATGCTTTCAAACAGGATATGTCTACCACTTGTCTCAACGGAACTATAACAGGAAATCGCCTCCAAACTTATTTCTTCCACCATACAAGCAGACGAGAATGGAAACCCCCTCAATCCTCTCGATGCCCACTTCCGCTCCCTCGGTCTGTCGAGCATGGAGCCCATCGAAGGTGACAGCCAGGAATTCAAGAACTTGGAAGCATATGCTCGAGATACCCATGGCATTACGCACAGGCATTATAAGGTCTCTATCATGAACGCTTACAGAGTAGAGAGGCAGGTTGACAAGCATCTTATGAGAACATCCCACTCAATCTTATTTTCAGAGACGGTGAAACGGCGGCTTGGAACTCAAAAGGATACAGTAATCTTCAGGATGGCGAGCGCCTTCTTTTATGGCATGGGTCTCGTACAACCAACTTTGCTGGTGCGAATTTATCTCATCATGACGTGCTCGATCGAACAATACCAAATCATTTGAATAGGTATTTTGAAGCAAGGTCTGCGCATCGCGCCCCCTGAAGGTATGAGCCGCAAGTTTGATTTCATAGCATTTCATTTTCAGTGTTTCCCCTTCAGCCCCTGTGACTGGGTACATGTTCGGCAAAGGCGTATACTTTGCCGATGTATGTGCAGCTGTACTACTTCCCTTCCTATACTAGACTAATCGTACCTTATCCAGATGATGTCTAAAGTCAGTCTTTTATTACCCTATTTTCAGCAACTAACGCTATTGACAGTCTGCAAATTACTGTTACTCTGAGTACGTATAACGACTAAAACTAAACTAAAACCAACACACATTTATTTCATAGTCTGAGTGGCAATATCGGCCTGCTTCTCCTTTGCGAGGTGGCAGCTAGACCTTTCCATGAACTGACGGACGCCGTAAGTTTTTTTGAAAGTGGATCCGTTTCGCCATAGCTCACTGGACTACCAGAATTATAACGCAGATGCAGACTGCAAGTCAAATAAAAAGATGTAGCGCCTAATTCCACTCTAAAACTGTGCATCATGCTCATTTTCCCTATAGGTGCACCAAAGGCATTGGGCGTACCCAGCCAGTCGAATGGAAAGACGCTGGACAAGCTCTGAATAATGATGGTCTCGTTGGATGTCACATGCCCGCTGGTCCAGGAAAGGATGTTTGCCCTCCGGGTGCTTACCTCCAGTATAACGAGGTCAGTGGCGCTCTATCCTTAAGTCTAGTTTGATCCTTACCCCATCTGAAAGGAATAGTACATTGTTTACGATCCGTCTCAGATCCGCCTGAAGTATCTGCTGATGGTCAGGATGTTATGACAAGTTGATACTCGTGCTTATCATATATACCCTTGTTCGGAAAGTATAAGTTGTCGGTCTGACGGTTTCATTCTTTGCCAGTATTAGGTTAGTTGTAACCATCTCCATACTCCATCTGCAGTAGAGTACATGCTTGGTACTTACATGCTGTGAACATTTTCGAATTGGATGACGTGCTATTTGTTCGAATTTGGCTTTGGCACCAGTTCTGTCAGATGCTGTTTCATTTTCCTGTAGCGCAACATGTCATCGAAGGCCAAAGGAAAGCAGCCAGCACTGCCCGTTATGCTCAACCCAGCGACGGGTAGCGCCAATCCTGCAGCTTCGTTGTCCGCGCTTTGGGCGTATCTTCAGCCTGCACTGGATCACATTGTAAAGTCTGCCACCAATGACCCGAACGGAAAGGCTCCTGCCATAGATGTGGGATTTTATTCAGGCATTCATTCAGCGTGCTATAACTAGTGAGTTCTGGCACCTTTACTCTCACATCTGACTGACTTTTAAATAGTTTTACCGCTCAGAGCGAAGCTGCAAACGCCACCACTCGGATTCCCGACACGAGCATCACAAGCGGCACCGACATCTACGAGCAGCTTGATAAATACTTCGCAGACGTGACTCGTGAACTTTTTCTCGGAGCTCCCCACGATGATTCCACCTTGATTCACTACATTGTCCCTTGTTTCAACCGCTATACCGCTGGTGCCCAGTCTGTCAATCGTCTTCTCAGCTATGTTAATCGCCATTACGTGAAACGGGCTGTTGATGAGGACAAGGGCTGGCTTCGTCTCAACGACATTTTAGAGTCTGTTGCTAAAACCATCACCGTAAATGACACACGCGAGGAAATATCCAAGAGATTGAGAGAGAAGCGACTTGACGAGCTGAGAAAGTGGGGTTTTGAGGAGGGTGGTTCGGCGGACCTGTTGGCTGCTGCAGAAGCGTGTGCCGAGGCGGCTAGTCCTCTCGATCGTGTCGTTCCCGTGGTCTCTCTCGCTCACCGTCGTTTCAGGACGGAGGTTTTCGAACCCCTTCTAGCTGTCCCAAAAATCAAGGGAACGTCGAAGGCGAAACACAAAATCCCGAGGACTGGCAGTGGTTCTGCTCCCCCTGGTCCCAAAGGCCGTCTCGCTCGTGCTGTAAAGGAATTGCTCGAGTCTACAGAAATTAGCTCGGAAGAAAGAATCCTTTTGGCCACAGACCTTACCGTGGCTCTCAGAATCGTTGGCGTGCGCGGTGATCACCCGCTGCGTAAGAAGCTTGACAAGTTCATAGCATCCTCTGCACGGGGTGGATGATTGGATACTTATCATGAATTGAGACTTGTACATAAAAGCTGCTATTACAATTCTGTTGTATCATCCTCCATTGCTTATCGAAGGCATCCGTCATCCTGAGCTTCTAACAAGCCGTAGGATCATGATGCTCCCTCCTCGCAATCATTCGTCGAAAACCAGGCCCTCCTCCTGGCCCAAAAATCTGATTCACGTTAAGTGCCCCACACGCTGTCCATCATCCACCCGCGGCCGTCGTTCTTAGTCGTGATGTCGCGAAAGTACGTTTTACCTCTTCCATCTACATATGCAAAAGCTTGATTCGTCATTCCTAAACCATTAACGGCATACCGAAGGCGCAGGCCAGCTGTCTATTCCAATCTGCCTTTCGCTACATTGAACGGAGTGGATTGATGAATGGCTGGCCCTCAATGGCGGCAAGAGAGCACAGCTGTGGGTTTGGCGAATAACGGAACCATAAACATCCGAACCGCAAACAAAATTACTGGACAAGTACAGTGTATGCCAACTTGACGAGGTGATTCCACCGGTAAAGATAACTGCGTATGGCCAGGCGACTTCTGTGAGCTGACCATCAACTAGAACCTGGACTTCTGGGAAGGGGCCTTCAATTCCGACAATTCCTGTACTTACTCGCAGGAAAGTAAGGAACAAGTTCATCCAGGGCACATGCACTCTCCATCAGTTATCCGGGACCGTAGGTCAGAAGGCGATCTTATCAAGAGTATGCTATTTTTATCACCATTGCTACTGGGCCAAGAGATTGTGAGTATGTCGAGCCTAGTGAACTTGACACAGGCGATGGAATTGGGGGCAAGAAGCTAGAAGTAGAACGCATGCTCAATTGTGGTTACTTTAGTGTTCTCGTCGATCGGTTCCTCGCCTGTTGCAGAATATCTTTCGTAACAGGGATTTCATGCACCACATCAAGAGCAAACACGACTTACTCCACCGCCAGGTTTCTGCTGGCTCAGAAGACGCCTCGTAGACGCCTGAGGCAGAAATCGAAACAACACTGACAAGGCTGCTGACCTTCATGACGAAAACAATGCGCCATTTGCAGCGCTGTTGACAAGTGTGTCTCGACTAGAGAAATTCTTAAAATACACAAGACTGCTGGATATAGATAGAACATTTTGCGGAGCAGCATGGTCCGCATGGCTCTCTCGCATGTGTAACACGCGAAAGATGACCTCAGATACGCTTCAGACTCACTGCATAGTCACATATTCAAGGTGCGGAGAATGATCATATCCATTAATCCGTCAATGGGCCAGGAGGTCGTACATCGGTGAAGTATTGAAATTTGGCGAGGTGGACGATCAAATATACACTGCGCGAGAGAAGCGGGTGAGGCTTGTAGGATGCTTCCAATCTTCCTTGGCAAATATAACTGCTGTAGATGTCTGCTTCCCGGGAGAGCGTACACGTAGGGCCGCAAAGAGCATTCGTCGATATCGAGAGGACAACGCAAGAGTAAAAATCAGGTAGGTTCCGCTGCATTTTTGGCCTCTCCGTCCTCCTTCCTTTCCCCAACCGGTCCCATCGCCAAAAACTGGTCCATGTCAATGGAAAAGTTCATGTCGGAATCTCCGGTATTCTCAAAGAAACTGGGACTAAGATTGGAAAGGTCGAGTGAGCCAAGGTCGAATGAAGGATCTGGGTGATGAACATTGTTTCCAGGTAAAGGATCGATCGCTGAAAGCTGTGAAGCAGAACTAAGACTCGCAAGCAAAGATGTCGGGGACGGTACAGATTGCATCTCAGAAGTATCCTTAAGTGCCTGGTTTGGGTCCGCATTAACGTCGAGCGACGCAAATATATCGTGTGTATTGTTGGATGGGTCCATGGTATCATGGAACGGCGTCTCGGTCTTTATGGGCTTTCCGTCAACACTGCCCGAGTGCCCGTCGGGCTGTACGACCACAGGAGAGAACAGGCCGTCCATAGCGGCGTCGGCGTCATTCGTTCCGGTTTCCGCGGTGTCTCCAAAAAGATCAGTCATGGACATATCAATGTCCATAGAATCTAAATCAAGCTCAATAGGCTTGTCAACTGTACTCCCAGCGGGCGCATCCTTCATTCCGCTTGTACTGATTGCATCTGTTTCAGGTAATGTGAGGTCTATATCCACAGGTCGATCAAGACTAGAGCTTGAAGAGACAAGTGCTGCCATGAAGTCGGGAGGAAATTCGTTAGGGCCAATTGCACGAGCAGACTTTGGTGCAATAGTAACAGGCGACGCGAGCCCACTGGAGAACATTGACGCCTCTTCGGCAGTAAGCCTGAGAGCCGATGAAGAGAGATCAAGTTTGAGAGGAAATGCAGGGCGATGAAGAGAGGAAATGGATATCGCAGATGGACGGCGACCAGGGCCAGAGGAAGGAGGAGCAGGAGGAGAGTTGGTGGGAGTGGACACAGGTGCATTCCGCAGGAATTGCGAATCATCCCCCATTATGGTATCGGTAGGGAGAGGGACGCGAGTGGATGTTGGCGACGCCGAAGCTGATTTTGATCGAGTTCGAGTAGCAACAGAGGCTTCTTCTGCCAATTTGAGTCGCTGCTCTTCTCGGCGCAGGTCTCGCTGCAAAGCAGCAATGGCCTGCAGCTGGTTTGAAACGCGTAAGGCCAGTTTCTGGTCAAGGAAAAGCCGATCGTACCAAATGCGATTCGACGGAGTCAACGATCTGATCATACTTTTCTAATTCGCGACCAAGAGACTCTGTCAAAGACCGAGGGGGTTTGGGAGCATGCTTCTCAATTCCTCTATTATCCGAAGGGTTCAGCTTAGTCCAGCGATGAAGAAACATTCATAACGCACAATCTGCGAGTGTCGGCATAAAACTCAAAAATTTGTCCTGTCTTCACAGTTGCATTCTGGAAGACAATCAGACTTCGACGTATAAGTAAAGCCCTATGAGATTCTGTTCACCTTTAAACACGCCGACAAGGCTGTGATTTCGGGTTCCAGAATCAGAGGCGGCTTGGGCGGGTCTGGTGGAGGTGGCATAAGAGTTGATTTAGGTGGAACTGGGGCGTCTCTGGTCGCCATTGAACCCTTCCGCGGTCGCGGCTTTGGAGGCATGCCCGATCAGGGGGGGAGATGGTGGTTGCGGGAAAAGGATGATTGACGTCGAACAAACACATGTACAAATACCTGTTCACCATCGTCTTTACCCAGGCCAGGAGGAAGCGTCTCGTCCAGCGAAAGGTCTACGAATTGCGATCTTTAACCTGCAACTAGAGCCTGCAGTTGGGCTAGAGGCATCCTTCCTGACGCCCGACTCTTTCACAAGTCCAGGCATGTACTCTACACGCCAGCCATTGAACCTTGATTGGAATGCTGAAGAAATGGAATAGTTTGGACCCGTGGCGAGCTGCTTGGAACATGGAGACCGTCCCTCCTGCCACAGACATGCCCGATGAACCGACATTGATTCAAGTTGGTTTATTTGCTCACTCAGACTTTGCGACATCCCTAAACCTTTTCACCGCAGAAGCGTGTTCGACATATTACAGCGCTCCAGATACGCAACTTGACTCCGTTTCCAGCACGAGACAGCCTCGCTTCAGCGTTAAGTCAACCTGCTGAAAAGTCCCAATTCAGTAGTCATGGTCATCTATCTGACGACTTAGATCTCACACTGTCCCGCAACCGGACCCGTCGAGTATCTGTGACTTCGGCAACCACACACCGAAGTTTACGATCGGAGGATGGCGCACGCGAGGACGGGCATCCTGGCAGTGTAGTAGGTGGTAGGGGAAGGAGACGATCGGATTCACGAGTGAGTTTCTCGCCTGAAGGAGGCGGTCATGCAAGACAAACCTCTACATCTGGTTCTGCACCCACCATCAGACCTCACCGACTTCGTACCACCTCTATGGCATCCTCTATTTGTTCTCAGATATCAGGTCCTTCTCTGCCGGTTTCCGTTCTTGCTGGGGGTATGGCTTCTGGAGTGTCACCGTCGTTGAACTTGATGTTACCTGATAACTCTCAAACGGGACTAGAGAAAGTTATCAAGTCTCGATTGGTGGAGAATTTCATCACCATAACGATTCCACCATCCCCGACGCCATCAGATTTGCCATCCAGTTCATGTCATACACCTCAACCGACGTCGCCCTCACTTGTTCTACGCAAAAAATCTCCATATCTCCACATTTCTAAACCGTCAGAAAGCAATAATGCTCGCAAGGCCAACAAGCCGACACCTCTATCACCAGCGGCCATGGACAAGATTCCTGCGAAAGGCCACCGTGATTCTGCTGTTAACCCGAGAACTGCGTTGACAGGAACGTCCTTGCATGTTAAATCCGCTTCAACATCTGTTCTGAGGCCACAGCGCGAGATAAAACGTTCTGCCCCACAGGCGCCTGCCTCTCCACAGGCACCATCATCGATCCCGGAATCGCCGGTGCCAATTTTCTTCTCTCCGATCCATCGACCCTCAACACACCCTTGCTTCCCCGTTGATCTGCGTCCAAATTCTGGTACCACAGAAGGCACCGACGTCAGCGGTCATGAACTAAAGATAGAGGTCTGGGGAAAGATTGGTTCAGAGAGATCAACCGATAGTGTGAAAGGCAAGGGGAAGCAGAAGGAGGTCGAGCCTCCGGAATCAAAGCCGGAGTGGAGGGTTTTATATGAGTGGAATGTTGATTTGAGAAATTTGATTCCATTGTCCGAGGATGTGCGTATCTCATTTCTACTAGGTTTGCTAATGTGTTCAAAACCATATACTAGCTTGCTAGCCATCCAAAACACCTCCCATCTAATTCTCTTCTTGTTACGCTTTCCCCTCCTGGAGAGACGTTCTATCTGCCACCTCATCCTACTACTTCTATTAGATCCATTTCTCCCTCAGCAGGATACACCTCTGATCCTGAGTCAGAAGTGAGGAAAGCTAAACAAACTGCAACGGCTGGGCCTTCCGCATCCTTAGACTTCCCCGTTCAAAGTGACGATATTGTTGCTCTCTCACGACGTCGATATCGAGGAGGTACGGGAGCAACAAACGATTCTACCCAAGCCGCATTGAACACAGCTGGGTGGCAGGATCTCTTCAAGTTCGCCGTTCCTTTTATTGCGATGATAGCTCATACTGAAATAGTTTTCAGGCTTGTGACTTTACAGTCCTGTATCATCGATAACGAGCGCTCACTCTCCACTGTTGTTTGTGAAATCGACCAAATTCTTGAGGGCGATACTATATTTACACGGGTATGTTTTATTTCTTCGTATCTTATCTTTCGTCTCTATCAATCCGTTTGTCTTGCGTTCCGTCTTTGATTCGGTCTCATACTTAACCTTTGAAGCGACGCGATGTTTCGGAGCGTGAGGCTCGTGTGGAGGAGCTGACAGTCAATTGTAAGGAGGTTGTTGACGAGTGTAACAAACGTACGGTTATCTGTTTGGCGTCCTTCCGTGTTGTATCTTGATCTGATGATCTGCAATTAAAGTGAGGAAAGAGATTAAGGTACGACAAGAGAACCTCGATGATCGGAAGCAAATGTTGGCGGTAGCCCAGAGGCAGCTTCGCGCCGACGTCGAAACCGAATCTGAGAAGGAAGAAGAACTCGCCGAGAACAGGTGGATCGTTTCACGACCTATCAGTTATTTCCTGACTGAAGTTATTGCAGAATTCAACACTCATCCCTTCGTGCGCGCTTCGATCCTACTCGCACCACACTTCTTTCCATTTTATCTGATATATTCCCCATCGAGCTTCTTTCTCCTCCTGACCTCTTATATACCATCCTGGACGTTCCTCTACCCATACCACTGACAGCGTCTGACCCTGCTCCACCTCTCTCCCTTCCATCACATAAAGAAGTAAACGAAGACGCTGTTGCTACGTCCTTGGGTTATGCAGCGCAAGTTATACATCTGCTGGCCGCTTACCTGGGTAAAATATTAGTTTACCCAGTCACCTGTATCGGTAGCCGCAGCCTGATTCGGGATGGGATTTCTGCAATGGTTGGGCCCAGAATGTACATCGTCTTTATACAACTATCATTCTAAATACTAACTATCAAATAGGTTTCCCCTGTACTCCAAGGGCGTTGATACTTATCGATTTGAGTATGGCGTGTTTTTACTCAACAAGAATATCGAGCTAGTATGTTGGAGAGTTGCTCGATGCATCGACGTTCTGACGTCCATTTCGTTCTAGCTGATGGCTGACCGTGACCTACGGGCCTTGGACATGCGACACACCTTGCCCAACCTCAAGAATCTTCTTCTTACATTGACCAGCGGAGAAGGAGCTCTTCTCTTGTAAGACAACGTCTTTGAACCTCTTAGTGCATTGTTGCCTGACTTCATCTATAGTCATTCGCGTCCGCCGGACTCGCCGATGTCGCTAGCTTCCAATTTGGAGGAGACACTGTCGCGTCCTGATTCTCTTATTGAAGTTGATTCCAGTACTCCAAAGGCTTCATCTACCGTCGAATTCCCGGCAGGTGGCAATACTCCGCCGGCGAGTGGCTCGACAACCCCGACGGCGGCCTCCACTGACGCATACAAAAAATCACGTCCATTCCTTGCCTTTTCCCCTCTGACAGATTTTCTGCGCGGTCACTATCCCTCTTCCAGCCGAATATCGGTAAAGAGTGCGCCTGAAAGTGCAGAAGAAGCGCAAGAACCCGAAGAACAAATGACATCTGCAGGTGTGGTCACGGAACTGCGAAGCGGAGATGACGAAGTGGACGATCGGAAGATCTCTAACGAACCCCGAAACGCCGATCCTGGGGAAGGGAAGAAACCCACTTTGGTGGCCAATGGAGGGGGGGGAAAGTTGGATGAAGGCAGTCCTTCTCCAACACATCCGACCCCTCCTTTACCAGTCATGCATGTCAGTTGATCTTTGCTCAGTGCTCACCCTCCAGTATGTATAGTATATACACAGATTCATATCCGAAGACGAAACATACGCTCTACGCGGGTGCCACATTTGGACCCATTGCCAAGAAACTCCGTAAATTATATCCCTTCTTATAGAGAACATACCACTTTTCACTTCGCTTTCACTTCAACTTTCACCTAGTCCTTTAGCTTCTTGTACTTAGAGACATCAATCATGTACAGGACGGAGACAAGTCAAGGGTGAGCGGGAGTCGGTGACAAATGGCGAACCTGGACGCGACGCGCCTGACTGGTCCAGACTTAACTCTTCCGGTTGTGTGTCCATGTGTGTACATGTACAACGGAGCATCAAATTCGACATCAACCCTCCTGTCGCTGCGAGCGACGATCACTGCGTTCGCAAATATGTGTAATACAAGCAAAGAATCAATGTAATTCCTGAAGAGGAGGGACAGACACAGAAAGCTTTATGACATGGTCAAATATCAATAGCATACTTACAAAGGTGTTAAATATTACAACTCTCAAAGCCCTGGCGAAGCCTCAAGCTATCACATAGAAAATTTGCCTTTGGAGAATGATTGGCGAAGGCTGATTAGAAGAGCAGCTTCTTACCATAAGCGCATATTATGGACCGTGGATTCTCTGAGTTTTTTACTTGCTTTTCAGTTCACCGTCGTAGCAACGGTGTTTGCTTTGCCGAATGGTGTGGAATCTATGGAGGGTACCGGCTGAATTCTCGGCGCCCTTGGCCGAAAACAGAAGGAAACAGGATATCAGAGGCCACAAATGACATAAAGAGATATATTCTGCGGCGAAGATGGACAAAGGAAGAGGACTTTTGGTACGATCGCGGTGTGAAGTGGTAAAATATTTTCAAGGGTAGAGACAGGGACCGGAAGTTGAAAATTTAAAGGCCATTGCCGATGATTAGAGTTCAGGGACCCAAGGCTAGCGTGCTTCCAGTGACCCCCATATATTTCACCCAAGGCTTCACTGTCGTCAACCACTCTCCTCCCGTTTCTTATCTGAACACTGGAGTAATAAAAGGGTCAGCTCGTCGTTTCTGCCATTCCACGCTGTCTAACAACCTTTGTAGCCATCAGCCGCATTGTAACAACAGTCCTTTTAGACGGGCTCAAAATCAGTTTGGAGGTACGTCGATGATGGTGGCTCAGCAACTCAGGAGTATTACATTTGACGCTTCAACTCGCAGGATTATCCCTGTGCAACTAGGCTTCGCTTTTCTATTCCCTCACAAACCTTTTTTTCTGTCGTTCACCGTCCCGGAGTAATTGTCACCTTCAAAAGAATACCACCATGGAAAACTCTATTTCAACTACTAATCACCGTCCTGCCTCTAACGAGAGGAAGCAAAGTCCCCCTGCGTTTTTGGACCTTGCGGACTCTGTAAGTCATTTCCTCGCTCTCATCAATCGTGCCCCACCAATTTATGACATGAGAATAGGCTGCGAGGTTAGGAAGTAATATGCCCGACATGTCTGCTGTGAGTAATTCATTCCTTCTGAAAGAATGCCTTACGTTAACATCATACTACATAGCGGGTCGAGCTCAAGCGTCTCGAGCACGAACGTCAACGCCTCCTCCAGCGCAAAATGTTTGAAGATCAAATGCGAGCCCTCGAGCAGCAACAGGCCAAGGAGCTCCTCAGCATTCCGTACGATCCGAGTACCGCTAATGGCAATGGAGCCATGCAACATCTTGCCGTCTCAGCTCCCACCACTCCCCCTCGTGTCAACGCCGTTTTAAACGGCGAAACGCATCCCGGTACTCGAATTGGTCGTGCTCAGGTTGCTGTTGATGCGGAATCGCTTTCGCGAGCTGTAGGAACTGCCGCAGACAAGAGGAAGTCCGTAACTTATGCACCTTCCGTCAACCTCTCTCCCGACTTGCAGACTTCTGCAAGCACCAATGGTCATAATTTCTCTCGTGCGGCCGGCGCGAAGAGCATGCCTGCTAGCCGTCGCACCTCGGCGAGCAGCCATGATGACGAACTAGCCGGCCACCTTCAGGGATTATCCATGGCTGGGGAGCACTCGAATAGGGCCTCACCAGTGCCTGCTCCAGTTTCAGCTTCCATGACAATGAGGGGTAATTTGCGCTACGGAGATGATCAGGGTGCTCGTTACGCCAGCGCTTACAATGCTGGCATGATGTTGGATGAGCAGCTGGATGAAGAAATGCATAGTTCGTACTCTTCACTCCTTTTGTCTTCAGGCAAGCCTAAGGTAGTCCCAGACGCCATGAGGAACCTGCCAACTTCCGACGACGATAAGTATCACAACTCGTATGCCGCCAACCAGGTATGCGTTAACATATATCGAGTTCATTCCAATTTTTTCAGTGCTAACTATTCCGCCAGGTTACTACATCTTCGGCAGCATTGGATCTTGCCCATATTTCCCAGACGTCACCTCGCTCACATTACCGTGTGCTGGAGACTCGTGAAAAGTCGTCCGAATGGCCACAGTTCACAGGCACACCTCGTGGCCCAGACGGCCTTAACTCTCGCTCGGACAGGAGGACAGTGACCAACCCTAATTTGACGCTTTCCACCCCCTCGGACGATCATCCTACGGGTAAACTTGGGAGCACTGTATCAGCCTCTGCAACTCCTCTTATTCAGCAATTGTCTCAAGGTTCTAATCACTCCCACGTTCACACTCCAGTATCTCGTCATGGCTCTCCCCATAGCTTACTTGACAGCATCAGTTCGGCTCGTTCCGTTCCTGCGACGCCTCTCAGTGGTCTTTCTGCTACTACTCCAGCCCACCTAAAGACACCTGGCACTCCCCATACACCTGAAACTCATACATTGAGTGCGAGGCTGTCGACGCAGTTTGGTGATACTGCCACGGGCGCTGGTGACATACAGGCATCCCTGTCCAGACTATCCCAATCTCCTTACGAGAACGGCTCGCTGACCTTTACCTCTATCCAGCCCAATGGCCTCGATGAGGTGCGTCCTTCCATGAACGATGTGCTTTCTGTTAAGTGCCTTATGTATCATCTTGAGTCGCAGTATGGCCTGGAGTCTGTCTATGGCATCAACGGTGGACTGGATACCAATAGGTACAGTGGCTACGGTTATGATGGTCGTCCTGGTGCCAGTCCTAGCATACCTTCCAACGGCACGAGCGGTTCGACCGCCCTGTACCACCACAATGGCTCTCGTTATGGTTTAGGTTTACCTGGTCGTGTGAACGGTCTTGATAACAAGATGAATGGGCTACACGGGCCTAAACACAAGCGGGGTGATATCGACCGAGAGTGTACGTTTAGTCTCTCAGTCATAATCGATGCTTGACTGAATATTATCTTTCAAAGTTAACCGGTTTGCCGGGACACGCTTAGAAGACCTTCAGGGTGAGATCGCTGCGCTGTGCAAAGACCAACACGGCTGCCGCTACCTTCAGAAGAAACTGGAAGAGGGAGTTCCTGAGCACCGCGATATGATTTTCCGCGAGACATTCGGACACTTTGCAGATCTCATGACTGGTAAGCATGCTTATTTGTGATGTGGACATGTAATTGACTGTCAAAACAGATCCTTTCGGCAATTACTTGTGTCAAAAACTTCTGGAGTACTCAACTGATGAACAGCGCAACGTCATATGCGAGTCTGTTGCCCAGGACCTTGTCAATATCTCTCTGAATATGCATGGTACTCGGGCAGTCCAGAAGATGGTTGATTTCCTTTCAACCCGAAGGCAGGCAAGTCGAGTTTCATGCCTGATCTCTCTTATCACACTTACGGGTAGTTGAATATCAGGCTGATCATAGATACAATGCTCAGATTCATTCTATCATTGTCGCGCTCAGCCTTCATGTCGTTGTGCTCATCAAGGACTTGAATGGCAACCACGTCATTCAGAAATGTTTGAACAAGCTGGCTCCGGAGGATAACCAAGTATGTATCAGTTATTTTCCTTCCCTTTGGTCGACATTCATATACCTATTGCTCAGTTCATATACAACGCTGTTGCTGCGAACTGTGTTGAGGTCGCTACTCATCGTCATGGCTGCTGTGTCCTGCAGAGATGCATCGATCACGCGTCCGACCATCAGCGTGTTCAGCTCGTGAATGAGATTACCTACAATGCCCTTACTCTGGTGCAGGACCCCTATGGCAACTACGTAAGCCATTGTTCTTTTTTTAATGTGAGCACTTGCTGATGTAGCGTCCAGGTTGTTCAATACATCCTTGACTTGAATGATAACCGATTCAGTGATGCTGTGATTCGTCAATTTGCTGGCAATGTTTGTGCGCTTTCTGTCCAGAAGTTCAGTTCGAATGTTATTGAGAAGGTTTGTGGCGCTCATCATCACTGTGAGATCTAGCTGATACCCATTGTTCTTAGTGCGTGCGTGTAGCTGAACACAGCACGCGCAAGATGTTGATCGAGGAGCTCTTGAATCGTACACGGCTGGAAAAGTTGCTGCGGGACTCGTATGGTAATTACTGCGTTCAGGTGTGTTCAGAAAAGCTCTCTTCTTAATCTCTTTCTCATTCGTGAAAAATCTTCAAGACTGCACTTGACTACGCAGAGCCTGCCCAACGTGCGCTTCTTGTCGATGGCATTCGTCCTATTCTGCCTTTGATCCGGAACACACCATATGGAAAGCGCATTCAGAACAAGTTACAACGCGAGCAAATGGATCACTTCGGAGGATATCATGGCCAGCAGAACGTCCTCAACCTAGGCACTCCGGGAATGGGCTCACCTCATGGACATGCCGGCCATGGCGGCCGCCATATGCCCCAAGCTATTCATCAACCTAATCCCCTGACTGATGTCTACGGCGCCCAGAATGGTCTTTATTCCATGCCGCAATCCCAGGCGTCCTTTGGTCAGGCTCATCTGGGCACGTCTCCCCTTCATGGACTGCAGCCGCAATCGATCGATGGTTACGTTCTGCAGAACAACTCCAGTCACAACCAGACCTTGGTATCACCACACTCTCACGGAGGCGGGTTCTCCGGTGCTTCTTTCACGAACGCCCCTTTCTCCGGCACTGGACTTTCAGGTTCCCTGGGCGACCACTACCAGAGGTCGAGCTTCGGTTATGGAATGTAATCGCCCACCAATCCATGCACTTTCTACCACTTTTTTTTCTTTCGATATTCCACCATGGACTAATGCTCTTCTTAATCACCGACGCGTCTTCGCCGTGTCCGATACCACCCAAGCTTTATCTTCGAATCCCTATCCTACCAGCAACTTTTTGAATTGTTCTGTCGGCTCGCCTTCTTTCAATCCGTATTATCTAGCTTGGTTTCCTCAAATCTACCTCATACCACAGCAGATCTTTCTCCACCAACCTCCGCATTGTATTTTGCAACCGGCATCTTCGTACCCCCATTGCTTTTCATGCTTTCCTGTCACAACAAATTTCTTATTTGCCCCACCCATTTGTACAGGTTATTCTTCAATCATCCACCTTTAACTCGGTTGTCTGTCTCATAGTATCCTCGTTGCAGCACTATTTGTCTGTCATTCTGTAGTTATTCAAAACCAAGCTGTATAAAGTCATTAATTAGATTCGTGGATTCTATGCACTCCTTTTCACAAGATATTCATTCATTCAGACTAGGAGTCTGTGCCTGTTATTGGAAATTGATTCGTGGTATGGAATTCATGTCCTGCAACTACTCGAGCCGCAATTACAGCTGCCATCGAGAGAGACTGTGACTGGGATACCTGGTCTTAAGTATAGTCACACAAGTATATCCCGAAACGTTGTCTTGTTGGCATAGCATAATTTCCATACAAGAGGGCTTTTCTAGCAAGGCGAGGAAGTGTGCGACGACAAATAAAATGTAGAACGAGAACCGGTCATCGGTTCTAAGTGGCAGAAAAATCATTAGACCCAGACTGCAGTCAAATGTCCACCCTCTCACCTTGGTGAAACCGATGGCAGCCGACTTCTCGCGGAAGCATTGACGGCACAGGTCAAGACCGTATTTGCGAACAAGACCAGCCTGGTGCGCGCAGAGGCGGCTGATTATCGTAATTTTTGAAACAGTTAGCCAAGATACCCGTGCCAATGAGCTCTGGGGGCAGCTGGTTACTCACCACTGACGGCTACCCTTTCCGTACTTGCGGGGGCGAGAGAACCAAACAGCGTCGTGTGTCATTTTGAAGTGAGGGTGTCTTGAAGAGCCTACGAAACGCGAGTTGATACAGAATACGGTGTACAAGTGTTCAGGCCGGTACTCACTGTGTCAGAAAAGCTTGACTTCGCTACGGCGATTTTTGGCGACGAGATTATTGTCGACAAGATTGAGGCACGGCTTGCTTATGTAAACTGTACAAGATGCTCATTAAGGTTGGTTCTCCGACTGAAACTTTAACAAAGCACGTCTACTGCAGTTTTGCTGAGCCTGGAGTGGAGTCAACAGTTGGCACGCGTTCCTCGAAAGTCTCAAAGGCTATTTGCTAATTTATGAGTAAAACCACCATCCAATACATAGATCTTCCGAAAATTGAACTCGGATGGATACATAAGTACTGGGATGATAGGAAACCTGAAGCTGGAAAAAAAATGACATTCAGTAGCCCACCGCGAGGGTCGAACTCGCAGCCTTCAGATCACTGTGGTGATTTTATCCGCTACATACTCAGTAAGAGTCTGACGCTCTATCCGATTGAGCTAGGCGGGCGACGACATAATTTCTCCGTCGCATGGAAACTGAATAATATCGCAAGACTCTGACAG
Organism: Hypsizygus ulmarius; assembly: GCA_018851835.1. Lineage (NCBI taxonomy): Eukaryota > Fungi > Basidiomycota > Agaricomycetes > Agaricales > Lyophyllaceae > Hypsizygus > Hypsizygus ulmarius. The sequence goes on along the minus strand of JABCKG010007632.1, from coordinate 2,521 downwards.
CAGCCTAGGACCTAGGTTATATGAGGTGTTGTCCCGATTAGGACTTCCCTTTGATCTTGATCGGGTTAGAACGCCGCACGCGTGACCGGCGTCTTTCTTCCCAAATCAACCATCTGGTCTTGGTCTGGTCACTAGCGCAACTTAAACTCTGTGCAATGGAGCTTTCCATCCTCTGGTCCCCGCAGGTCGTTATAGACCGTCGTCTCACGCACGCTTATGTCACTCTTTAACATGTTCCCCTCCGCTGTTAGTGCTGTTGTGAAGGTCGCTGGAATATGCTTCTTGCTTTTGCTAGCTAGAGGTGTCTTCTGGTTCTTGAACATGATATTCATTCTGCCTCTCTTCGATCCATTGAGAAAGCTTCCAGGACCAACGGGCTCTGTCATGCAGAACCACTTTCGCGAAGTCACAGAGTATGTTCTTCCCGATGTCATGATTCACCACTGTCTGAACGTGGCGATGCTTGGACAGCCCAAAGTACAGCCACGATGTTCACGAGGAATGGCAGGAAAATTTTGGAAAAACATTCAGATTCCACGGTTTCGGAAAGGTTCGTATTTTAATCCATACCGGTTGTATTTCCTGCTTATGCATTTTCTGATTTTACCAGCACGATTATCGCTTGATGACATTTGATTTTCAAGTATTGTCCCATGTTCTGAACTCCCCAGCATATGAGAAACCTTGGCAGACGCGTGCTTTGCTTGCCAGGCTAATTGGCCGTGGCGAGTCGATTCCCCACCTCACATAAGGTGACTTACTAAAGTCTCCTTGTCTCACAGGTATCTTTTCAATGGAAGGCGCTGAGCACAAGATGCAGGTATGTATGATGATTGATGTGGCGCATTTATATATCTGACGTTGAATTTTTACAGCGCCGACTTATTGGTCCAGCGTTCACTGGTCATTCTGTCAAAATCATGATTCCTATCTTCCTCCAGAAGGCTCGACAGATGTGTGAACAATGGGAGAGTCTCATTTCCGAGCCTTTGGTTGATGCCAAAACTCCTATGGATCCTCCACCCGCATACGCTCCTATTGCGATGGCGTCTGAGAAATTCAAAGGCATATCTATCGACGTCGCACATTGGACCTCTCGTGCATCCTTTGATGTTATCGGCCTGGCTGGCTTCGATTACCGATTCAACTCTTTGGATGACGAGTCGGAGGCGGTTTACAGCGCCTATCGTCGTATGTTCAACGTCGCTGATAAAGGACCTCGCCTGAGAGGTGTCCTAGAGTTGTATTTCCCCATCATCAGGACGCTATGGGTATGTTTAGACCTCAGGGAGATAAAGTGCTGTCTGATATCACTACAAACTGTAGCCAGATCACGGGACCAAGGTCACGAATGAGAGTCTCCGCATCATTGACAAGGCCGGGCGAAATTTGGTGGCGGCAAAAAAAGCCGCCGTGCTGGCCGAATCTGCCGATAGTGGAGAAGATCAGTCAAACGATATACTCAGCCTCCTCAGTATGTACTGGTGCCCAAGCATTGTGTCACGCTCTGATTTTTGCTTAGTCAAAGCCAACCTCTGCACTGACCCTTCTAAACGGCTCTCTGATGCAGACCTTCTAGATCAGTGCTCGACATTCCTTCTGGGCGGTTCTGACTCGGTCTCACTTGCTATCTCTTGGTGTCTCCATTTCCTCGCTCAAAACCCCAAAATACAGTGTCGTCTCCGTGATGAACTACTCTCTGTCTCTCCTTCTTTATACCCTCCCCTCATTTCTGTCGACTGCAAGCCAATCGCCACATCGATTGAAGAGAAATATCCTCTTCGCGCCACGCCGCCGCCCTCATACCACAGCATGGATTACTCAGTTGAAGAGCACTGGGACGAAATCGAGGCGTTACCATACCTCGACACCATTGTTCGCGAAACTCTCCGAATCTGTCCGCCAGTCCACGGCACCATTCGTGTAGCTACGGTGGACGACCAAATCCCAGTGTCGCATCCAATAGTCCTCCAGGATGGCACAGTAGTGCACAAAGGTGGCCACATCAGCATCCGCCAGGGAAGCTATATCCACATCCCTATCGAAGGGCTTAACCTTTCTAAGGAGATATGGGGCAGCGATGCTCGGGAATTTAAGTATGTTGCTACTGCGTTTATGATGTATCACTTGACTGAATCCGATCTTCAGCCCCGATCGCTGGTCATGCCTCCCTGCCTCGGCACGTTCGCCTGCACACCCAGGTATCGGGAACATGATGACATTTGGATTTGGACCACACTCGTGCTTGGGATATAAATTCTGTATCAGCGAGATGAAAGCCTTCCTCGCCACCATGGTCCCGCAGTTTGTCTTCACTCCGGCTGAAGGAGTTGAGATATCAAAGTTCAATGCGATCTTGACACGGCCTTACGTCTCAGGAAGGTGGGACAAAGGCACGCAACTGCCAATTGTTGTTGGCAGGTATACAGCCTGAGGTTATCTCATGAAACAGCAGTTATCTGAACCGATCATTTGTGCGTCATTGGCCTTTTAATCCACCCCTTGTTGCAGTATACATATT
>JABCKG010007631.1:0-41384 GCA_018851835.1 Hypsizygus ulmarius | reverse complement strand
GCTGATCACAATATAATCAGCATATCCTCTGCCAGTCTATCCTGATCATATTTTAAAAAAATCTGCTGTATCCTCCATACTCCCAAGGAGAGCATGCCAGTGAAATCATCCAGATATGAGGCTTGATCCTAGGATGGACATGTGTTAGCTCATATTTTAAATATACTCCCTCTTTTTCTTCAGCCATGTGTGGGAAGACATCAAAAAAATAACCGCAATATATTCAGCATGATCCCACAAATTATTTCGGCCAATTCCCGCAGTGTGAATGGCTTGGTCTTGTTTGGCTACGCATCAAAATTTCCTTTTTAGATTTAAAGTTCACTGCGGAAACTCAAAATTGGGCTGCGACCGTCCAGTGAGCACGCTCGTTGAAATCCACGGTGGACGACTACAGCGCTGAACAAGCCTGCGTGCCGATTGGGGTGGACACCCCGAGCCAGCAGGTTCAATCCCTGCTTGGTGCCGCAGGCGCATTCCGCCTCTTTGCTTTACCTGCCCCCCTCCCCCTTCTTTGCACGAGCCGTCGTTGGCAGCGGCCACCAGACGTTACCTACCTTGCAGCTGCAACCCTCCGCCCACCACAAGCCAACGTCAGAGACTGCCTGAGCACACAAGCTCACCGCTGCCGCAAGGAGGCCGCGGGGCTTATCTCATGCGGCCTCCTAGCATTCTTTTTGGCACTTTGTCCTCTCCTTTGAGTCGCGCCCTGCGGTGACGAGATGGCGATGGACTTCTGTCCTTCACGATGCCACGCGGGCGTCGTGCGTGGAGCGGAGCTGCGCAACGCCGCGCCCCGTGCTTTCTTTTTCCTTGAGCCTCTGCTTCTCACTCGCACCTCTCCATCCAGGCGTTGGTTCTTGACGCGACCGTGGCTGCCTGGAGCTTTGCGGTGCACGTTGTGCTGCCCCACCTCTCCTGGGGTTGCAGCTATGCATTCTTGGTGGCGTTTTGCACCTTGCCGCTGAGGACCATCTTCACGAGGTCCGGGCTGTAGCTAGCAGACCGTTCCCTCGTCGAGCGCTATACTGCTCTCTGCACGTAAAGAGGTGCGTAGCCCCGCGCAGTCGTGGTCCGTTCACTTTTCTTGCACCTACTGATCCCATGCCTACCTGCTCACGTCCAGCAGCGACCCTCATCGCAGGCTGTTGCCTTTCCATCGTTTCCTCCGTTCGTCAGCTGTGTCTGCTCTGTGCAACCTTCGTGCGTTTGTTTTTCTGCTGCTTTGCGCCTTTGTACTCACATTCTTTCCCTCCAGGCCACGACCCTCAACGCCGATTGATCAGCTCTCCTCCCCCTGCCGTGCTGCACTTTTTGAACGCGTTCACCCCTCCCACCACCTCCACGTCGGGCTCCCGGTCGCCTCGGCTCTGCTTGTCGACCCCCGCGGTGGCGAGCGGCGGCGGTCTTCGGTCGCACGCACTAAAGGCGCCTTCCGTTACTATCTGCGAGCAATCGTCTTTTCCCCCTCGGCTTCCTTGGTCTCTTGAGCTAGCCTCGAGCCGCTCGTTCCTTTCCATACGTGCTGGTTAGTGGAACACGGCTGAGGTGAGTGTGTCGTTGTTTTGGGAGGGCTTCGGACCCAACCGCTCGTGCAGGTCGATGCGTAGTGGTTGAGAGGCTTTGATGCCTTTAGTCGGCTGAATTGGCGATACAAAGAGCGCGCGTCGCGGCGCTGGATCAGAAAGCGGTGCTTCCACCCCCTCGGGTCCTCCGGAACACAACTGCCACCGCCTCCTCAAACCCGCTAATGTTTCTTCCGCCGGACGTCGCAGAGTGAGACCCTTGGCCTAGGTCGATCAAAGCCTGACGATGGACGCTGGGGAGGGGCGGAAGGGGAGAGGTTCTCGCCAGCGCCGCTCACTCGTTGTGGCCGCGAACTTTTGCATCAGCTCGGTGCTCAGGTTTCTTGATCGGAATGGAAAAGCATGCAACCCGTTCCGCGCCGGAAATCATGCCTCACCGCGCCTGTCATGGGTGATGATGATGATGATTTTGGATTAACGCCGGCAAGCTACAAATACAGAGCTAAGAGGCCTAGGTAGATAACTAGCCAAGGATATAACTCTGAAGAGTGAAGCTGGTTCTTTGGGTTTCTGGCAGCAGCCTCACTGGACTGGTTTTGGGAACCTGGTGAGGAGCCCTGAAAAGCCCAGTGATCCGGAAGAGCCCATTATCAGCTCAGTCGCTGCTGCCTGCGGCTACACTCTAATGCTACTTTAAGTTGGAAACCTGCTGGTCTATGGTACCCACGACGATCAATTGGCGGGCAACCTGATCATCAGCTGAGAGCATGGAGGTTGGTGCTAAGCAGAGGTATGTCCTCATCATTCTTTTACCCCTCACATTTCTTTTTCCTTCTCACCTGATCTTCACCCACAAAAAACTAATCTCATCCCAGGCAGGCCAACTGATGGAGTAAAGAGAGTGCCCCACCTATGAGAAAATTAAGTATTAGGTTGGCAGCCTAAGGAGGTATAGCTCTGCGGTGCCGCTGCTTCCTGGCCACCTGCACGCGCACACAACCGCCGTGCTGTTTAACTCAGGCGACGGGACCTCGTCATTTTTATTTATGTTTCCACGGCAAGCCACACCTCTGCTACCCAACCATTGAACCATCGCCCGTCCACACCAACTTCGGACCTTCGTTGAGTACAACATGGAGTTTAAATACGACGATAGAGAACGTCCACCCAACAACGCACAGCGGGTAGGATGGTACTACGCACAGCGAGACGTCGAACGGCACGTACGGGCGTCTACGACGCCAAACAGCAGGGTATGCACACCCCTAGCGTGCACCTTCGTGCTGTGCCTATGAGATGACGTAAGTACTACGTCTGTCTTTCCTGCACACCACCTCATCTCCCTCGACAGTGCATACCTCTCTCTCCTCATGACTTGAGCTGACTCTCACTAAGACCATACAATGCTATTCTGCAACAATCCGTTCTCGCAATGGGCGGCGCCCCATGCCGCATCAGGACGACAAGGAAACTACGAGACAAGGGAAGAGATCAGTGGCGATGATAGCGAGCAGGGCGCGGGTTTACACGCCGATGAAGAAGCCATGCAGACGATGCGTGGTAAGTAGACGTTCCATGTCCTAATCGTCCTCGACGACTCAGAACCGTCTCCTAGAACGATATGCACCACTCAGGTGCCCCGCACCTCCGCTGCGCAACACATAGCGCCAGCTGCGCCGTGTGCCATGGATGGCGTCTCTGCCGTTTACCATGACTGGGAAGCGAGAGGAAAGGCGCAAGCAGGAAACAGTGTGATGATGATGAAACAAAGACGCCGATCCAGGAACCCTGATGTGCTCAGTGGAGGAGGAGAGGGTTGATAGGGCGTAGCTACCAAACCCTTGGCTTGTGGAACTGGCGGGAGGATCAGAATACAGCATAGCATGGAACAGCAATCGACAGCTATCATGTTCGGCCAGACTAGCAGGAGGATGAGGGAGTGAAGAGGGCGAGGATGACGAAGGAAGTCAATTTTGCCAGACCAAGCGGAGTGAGGAGATGATAGAATGGTAAGCAGCTTGCCTACCTTTTACGCCATCTCGGCTAAAAGAATAGTCTTTCCAGATCATGTTCAACACCTGCTCATATGTACGTACGCACCGACTGGCGCACCGCCGCCTCCGCAGTTCAGCCCCACGTCAATACCAATCAGGAACAGGCTACAGCAACTGCTTGGTACAACGTATCCGCTCACCGCTCTTCGACACAGCCGGCTAGATGTTACGCGTTTATCGTGCAGAGCCAGCGGGGACGTCTCACAACGGTGCGAGATGCAGGGATGCTGAAGTTGGGGGGAGGACTCGTTTCGTACGGTGTAGTATTTGTCGCCGAGAATGCGGCGCGCAGGGAACGGCTGCACAGTGCACGGTAGGCGCGACATCCACTCTCGATTTTCCGTGCCACATCTGACAAATTTAATGTTCCATTTTCCATCTGGTAGCTTGGATTAGGAAGCACAGAGGATGGGCAGTCAATGTCACGGCTTCTCCCTCCCCTCGCCTTTGCAGCACACATAGCAACTGACAAATCAAATTTAAATCCGCACAGATGCCGCGTGCAGCAAGCCGTCTTGGAATGCTGCGCGTCCCAATCATCAAGAAAGCACGGGGAACGGTACGTAGCTGTTGACTTTTCTTTCGGCCCTGTTCTTGTTCTAATGATCTTTTTCACAGCCGATTCTTGGAAGCCTGTATTTGGGGACACGGAGAAGATACGGTGGGTAGCCCCTCCCTGCGCCAGACAGTCCATCTCCACGTGCCCCCGATACCCCTTGACCCACTCCGCATGCACCGCATATGCGAACCCCACGAAGCATCCGGAATAAGTGAAGGAGCGGAAATTGGCTGCCCTGCAGTGGACTGTTTCGCGTGGTGCTATGCGTACTGGCATGGAGAGACATACTGTATGTCCTTGAGCGAACCAACCAGGCGATAATTCGATGGAACCTGGTTGAATAAAGGGAAGAGCTCGCTGGCAGAGCCACGAAATTTTGGTTGGCCACCCGTCAATTCGCGCCGCGAGACTTGGGTTTGATGCTGTCTAACAGCAAAGGTTCCACGTGTTCGGTGGAGTCAAAGAGCATTTTCTAAGAAAGCGCACTCAGTAGAAAAGTTGAGCACTTACATGTAGTTCGAGAGGTAACATGCTGGGAAGATACCAGAGAACGATGACCATTCTTGTCCACGAGAGTGGCCAGCTCTGAGAGGATGCGGACGTTCTCTTGTGGGAGAGCATGTTGATGCGCGCTTGAGGTTTCGTCGATGTGTATGTTTTGATGTCAACATCAAGCTTAACTTTTGGAAACGTAGGAGGGATCGAATTTGGTGAAGACACGTGAAACAGTAGCAGGGTTGAGCAGCGCAGCACTGACGGCTTGTATCAAACGGTGTTCATAGGCTTGTGTATCCATAGGACGAACTCCGGTTGTTTCTCGATAGAGACACCGCTCCGGCAATACTGTAACAACATTAATAACAACAACAACATAGTGTTTGATGTCCTGCAAAATGTGCTATATTGAATTCCTGATGTTTTCAACTGTAGAGTTTATTATCTCATCATAGTCCTAATGTCCTATGTAGTGTTCGAGGTTCTGATACATAATTGGTGAGTGTGCCTGATGCAACAACTACCACCACTTACTCATAGCAACGGCAGCCCCTCCCTGTAAAACCCAGCCCGTGCCATCAACACTGCAGGCGATGGACACTGCAGGCTGGAAGGAACAGCGAAACGTGCCCGACATGACACAGTCACGTCAATCAAGGCGCGAGGAGCAGGTCCGGACGTCCCAAAAACAAAGTCGGAACAGCGGTAATCCCCCTTCCCATCTAGACACCGCGTGCCCGTGTCACCCGCCCGCCTGTCGGGTTTGCCTTCAACGCAGAGCGCAGTGCAAGTACTGGCCATCTAATTGCACCTCGAAACACGGCGATTGCGCTGTTTTTGGTCGACGAAGCTGTCTGTCATTGTGAGAGCATAGCCTAAGCAATGTATTGAGTTCAAGCAGTAGGTAGTACACAGGACGCATCAAGACTGCTCCACTATGCTCGTCCCCACACGTAGCCGACCACTCCGAAAGATCCGACAATGAATACTTCATCCTCACGCCGCCATCAATGTCCCTGTATCGTAGATTTGGTGCGTCTGTAGTAGTTTGTAGCAACCAGTACGGCCTCTTTCCTGTGTGCAGATAGACCATACCAATACATTGATTTTTCATCCTCCCTCCCGTCGATTGTGAAGCCCGTGCCGCCCGCGTAAAGTCACGGTGTGTCTAGTTGTCGTGGATATCAAATGCTGCTCGTTGAGTTGAGTTGGGTGTTATTTTGCATGGCATCGTCGTGAGTAAGTAGTGCTCACCTGCTTGTGTTCGCCCCACTTCGTGATGTGTTCCTTGCATTGTCCGTTCGCGATGGCGTCTGTGTTAAATTGATATAGACGATTTTGCGAGTATCGAGATTTCTGGTATAGTCTGTAAAGTAGAAAATAGTTCAACGTCGACTCGACATTCCGAATTGAACTGAAATGCACCGGTTTTGTTCGTTGGTCACATTGGATTCTCCACGGAAGGTTGTCAATGGTGCGCACGTTGAATTAGAGACAGAGCACTGTTTGTAGGAGTCCGTAGGAACGCAATGGGAGAGATCGAAAAGGATTCACCCAAGATCTCTTGGGCCATATTTGAAGCCCTGCTGCCACCGTGCAGAGTGTGGTCTCTGCGTGTATTCAGGTCAATTGTGTCGTCTGGTTTAATGCATATGTATGGAAGGCTTACATTTCGCGCGTAGTCCTGAAGTTGGGTCTGTGCGGCTGGTGTCGGTAATAATAACCAACATGTCACCGTCTTTGCATTAGGACGCATGGTGTGTGCAAGTCGAATGAAATAGAGGAGCACTGTATGCACTAGTTAGGAGGATGCGATGCGGGAATTTGAATAGAACTCACCTAGGGAGCTTTCTCCCCATTTCTGAAGCCGCGCCGTCATGTATAGTGTACCGTCAAGGGCGCATCGTGTTCTCTGCAAATGTTCCATTCGGTGTTCTTGTGTGATAAAGCGGAGGACACGGTTTACCTTTCGTTTGTTTCCTGAACTCGGGTCCGTGCGATTGGTGTCGAGAACTAACGCGCCGCCTTGTGTGTCATCTTGAGGATATTGTTGTGAATGGATGGCAATTAGCGCATGGCAATTAGTGCAGGAGTAGAAGGGAGGTTGAGTACAGCGATTGAGTGCAGCGGTTGAGCGCAGAAGTACTTTGTTTCGAGAAAAGGTCGCGATCTTGACAACAGAGGGGATCACCGTCTAGTGAACAGAAGTGTATTGATTCGACTTACTTGGATTTTCCGCCGTCTGCTCGTTGCCTGTAGCCGTCAATCGTATGCGTGAAGAATCAATTCCCAAGTAACGAAATCTATGATAGTTGTTACTTGTTAGTTAGGTAGGGATCAGGTGTATGCACAACACGGCACACCTATCCAACATCCTAGTTAACTCGTCCCGTTCGTTCATCTCATAGCGCTGGCCTTGAGTACGTTCAAGCGGCTGATCGTCGAGTTGACTGGCCAAGCGAAAACGGACGGCGCGCAAAGCATCGAGTAGGACGGCGGATTGTGCTTGAAAATGCGCGGCTCGAGGGCAGTTTGGGTAAACGACGGATAAAGGGAGCTTGGAGATACTTGATGAGGCCGGGTGTGGAAATGCTCTCGGGTCGATAATCGTTCAGATGTGCGATGCAAACGCACGAAGGATATTCTTCGAAGCTGGTCTTAGAACGTGCAGGGATCACTCACCTTGCAGTTATCCACTTCCAATTGTGCTTCTGGATCTTATCGCTTCAGCGTCTGATGTGTTCCGGGCGGTGCATGCACGGCATCATAGGTTGGAAGAGGTCGCGCACTTAGGTAGCGGGTGTTCAGAGGCAAAGAAACCATTGGTTTTGTCACTGAAGCTTCTGATTGAACGTAATGCCGAGTAGTCTGGTGTATGAGAGGGTAAAGGGTGTGGCGCAAAAGGTGGAGAAAGGTTAATGATTGCTTGTGACGTCATCATGAAAGAGACGCGAGCATGCTTGAATGTTGAAGGCAACATTTGAAGGGACGGTGGATAGTGGTGAACGACGAATTGAGTTCGGACTCTTGCGTGGTCTGGTGAGCAAATACAAGACAGGTCTCGTAGGGGCAAGCGATGGGAATGGCACGAAAACGAATATATTGGGCGTAGTTCTACAGTATAGAAGCGGGTTGAGAAGGCGAGATTGGAGAGGTGGGACAGAGCACGGAGAGGGACGGGGAACACGGAAAAGACGGATTTGACAGGCGATGGCGAGATGCGGGGAGTGCGCGGTGATTGGTGGACAGAGGCATATTGGAGAGGTGGGCAAAGGACAGAGTCGAGCATGCCGCTCGACTCCCGCAGGCATAATCACTGCCCTCATCGGGTTTCCAGTAACGGGGGTCCCAGGACTTGAAGGGGTGGGAGATAGCTCCCGCCTCATGCAAACGGAAAGTCAGTGCTGAAGCGGCGACAAGGAGCAAGGCCGAACATATTGTTCAGCCACACGAGAATGCTCCAGCGGATAAAGCTGTTGTGGCGTACACGTCGCAGGCTGTCCAGCTGGAGAGTGAGATTGAGTGCGAGCATCTGATGATGTTCACAGGGGGGTGAGGGAAGAGCAAGGTGCTCGTTCCCAGAAACCAAGGAGGAATGGAGACGAAGGCATTCGTCTCCAGGAGGATTCCATGAGCCATGTGTTGAACATGCCACAGAAGAGTCAACAAGTCGGGACTGCTCATCGACAAGCATGCAAAGGAGTAGGAGACGATAGATATCGCTTTGTTGAAACTCCAAGAAATGTCGTAACTGCACGTCAGAGCAGCTCCGACGACGACAAAGAATGTCGTTGTGGTACAATGCAGGCAAGAGGAGACGACAGCTGTCGTCTCCAAGAGAATTTGAAAGATCAAGTTGGCGAATGAGGAGGAGTCGAATGGAGGTGCGATGGAGATGGAAACACCTCCATTCAATGGGGGATAGACGAGGAGGACGTCTTGTGATGTCCTCCCTTGGATTCGTCAAGCTCCCTCGTCGCTGGATGAGAAACATCTTTGTTGGCATAGCCAACATGGAAGGACGTGCAGACGAAGTGTCTGCATGAGGATCGAATGCTGGAGGAGGCGTGCACGATGCCTCTTTGTCGAATCGAGCCTGGACTAGCAAAAACGTCGTTGGCGGACGACGGAGCAGCGACGACAGTGACGACGAAGATTCTCGTCATCACCCGGCTCGTCGTACGCAGGAAAAGGCTGGAGACGAAAATCCTCGTCTCCAGAATGTGAATTATCTCGTCGTTGGACGAGGTAGCAAGGGAGCTGGCAAAATCAGCAGCGATGATCGAAGTCGTCGTCACGTGGAGCGTGCAGGCGGAGACAACGAACACCGTCGTTGTGGATGGAATGAAGAGAGAGGAGACAAAGACTTCGTCTCCTCGAAATGTCGAGAAACGTCGGTGTTGAACGATGTGCTGAAGTATCTGGCGTAGCCAGCATGAAGAGGCGTGCAGGCACCTGGTCTGCATGCATTTGTGAAGTCGCTGGAGGTGTCCAGTAAGCCTCCTCGCCGGATCGATCGAGAACGAACAAGGAGGACGCGGTATAGTGCCCTCCCCTGAAATCGTCGAAGCCCCTCGTCATAAGACGAGAGGACTTCAATGCTGGCAAATTCAGCATGAAGGATCATGCAGACGAAGTGTCTGCACGCGTAACGAAAGCGGAGGAGGCTTGCATGATGCCTCCTTGTCGAATCGATCCTGGTTCGACCTAGTGTGGAAGAGGGAAGAACTCCTTCATCCCTGATCCAGAAACAATGTCAGCGAATGACGGGCGGCGTTATCTACGCCGCCCTGGACGAGTAGCAAGGGTTACACACCTTTAAACCAGTCGCCAGCGTGTTCAACAGCACGCAATGAACCTTCACTGGGGCAGTCCTTGCCCCAACCCTCTCATCGTTGTCCAATGATCGATCCATGCAGTCGTGGTCTATCGGCGTGCGCGGATGACAGTCTGCCATACCGTCGTCGTCAAGAACATCTGGATGGAACTTCCCAGAGAATTCCGAAAGGAAAAATTGATCTGGTTATTTGGACATCATTTGATTGCGTGATTGAAATGAACTCGATGATGTTCTATTATCGTTCAAATTGATAAATTTGGTTCATTGAAGCACAAGTTTGCGTTCATTGAAGCATTAATTTCTGTTCATTGAGCCTCAAATGGTGGAAGCTTTCAATATGGGATATTGCCTACAGCCAGTCCTTGTACATACTCAAGTGCATCTGTTGCTCAGAAATAATGATATGTTAGGAATATTACAGAACTCTGAATGGGTATGGACTATAAGATGATGGCTTCAACTTGATTCCTGCTTCTACAACCCTCTTGCATCAGACGACCTGGACTGTTCTTGTCACAGTCAGACAAGTATAAGTCACAGGCAGCCGAGCTCAGCAGTGCTCTTGATCACAGGATTGGCAACTATTGGCAACAACCAGAGCGACAAGACTTGGGGTCAGACATCAGAAAGAGAAAATTTAACTCAAATATTTTGGGGTCTCATGAGGCTCTGGATGAGGTCAGCAATAAAGGATTAGAAGGGAAGGTGCGAGGGAGCAGATGTTTGTGGTCAGTGAGTGCGTTAGACAGGATTGACAAGAACTCGAATTTGTTCCTGTTTGGAAAGCCTCCCAAGGCGGGCTTCAATGGGATCGTGGGATTTTCAGTCTCGACAGCATCTATGAATGGCGAAGTTACATGTTTAATGGTGTCAGAGCTTCATGCAACAGTCGTAGTCCAAAGCTCGAGTACATTACAAGATGTGACTGAACTTTACTGAAGAGAGTTGGACTTCAAAACTTCAAGGCTGCGTCCAGATCACGTGCTCTCATTTTAACTCAGAATCCATCAAAATCGTGCCACGTCGACAACGTACAACTCCACTCTCTACTGTATCCTCTTCCTCTACATTGACCCCTCCGCGTGTAGCCATAGACAGGATGCTTCTCGCAGGTGAGAGGTAAGAGGCGAACTCTCACCTTCAAGCATTGCAGGTTCGGCTGGCATTGTCGGTCCTGACCTCCTCCACAGACGGCCGTTATTACCTGTCTCAAGTAAGTTGTCGAAGCTCTTTCTATGTGCACTGTCATTGACGAAGACTCTTGTTGGTGTAACAGTAGGAGTCTCAGTGCACTGCCATAATCCCTCCGGTGCCCCAATCCTGCAGCACCTCAATCTCCCCCCAATGATGAACAGGTCGTCTCTATCTTCTGCAACACCGCATCTGGCTGGAGCTCGTCTGAGTCGGAGCAAGTGGACAATAGTGGTGATGGGATGATTTGTCGATACGATTGTCGGCTATAGGTTTGTTTTGCTCTTCCCTCCCGGGGTCTAGTTCATTGATATCGTTCTCTGCTATTTAGCTCCCCCCACCATCAGCTTGAATTCATATCGTCCCAGGAGAGGTCTACGCAAATGACGTGGCCGCCGCCAACCTGTAGCGGCTCATGGTGCAAGCGTCAAGCCTCCAAAGTGCGAGCCGCCGGTGAATGGTATGTAGGGTTCTTTTTTTCATGAAGAAGTATTGTTGAATGAGAGATCAGCTCCGTTGATTTCAGGATCCTTTTGGAAGTATTGCTGCCTGGTAAGTCCTGCTCTCTTGGCTATATCTCGCAAGCAACTGACTTTTTCTATTGGAGGACTCATTGGTTGGTATAACTGTATTATGGGTAAGAAAGGAAGGGATGTCAGAGTATTTAGTGTATGTAGTATAGTTGTCTGTTGCTGTATCGTGCCTGTGTAGGCCCTGATCAATGGATTTATTTACTAACTTCACCACTTTGATGTATCTTGCTTGGAGAAATGGAACGAAATTAACGCAGAAACTGTTGTTCATAGAGCTTCATTTGGTATCCATTGACGACAATGAAAACGCAATGAACACAATGAAACAAGCCGTGCTGCAAAACACATTTTATTGAGTTGATTCTGTTCAGTCTGATTATGTCATTCATTTAGCAAAATAAGTCAATTTTTTACGCAATTGATGTTTCATTTTCGTTTCATTCCGTTCACTGATGTCCAATTCACCATCTTCGTTTTTCCTGATAGGCTCGACTATGGCCGACGTCCCACACAACGATGAAAACACTAATACAAATACATGACATGTAGCGTGACTTGCGCCATTCATTATGGGAGGTGTCGAAATGAAAACATTCGGAATACCGGGGGCTGTGAGTAGGTGATTCAGCTACTTGTCGGTGTAGAGATCAGTATTCTTCTTTCAGCTCTCTTCTTCTTCGCCCGAGCTTTCACTTTCTTCGGGTTCTCCGCCCTCCAGCTGTTCAGCTTCGAGTTCTCCATACTCTGTCTCTGTGTCCTCATCTTCATCGTCCTCATTGTCGGAATCTTCCCCCCCAACTACATCACGGGCCCAGGTAACTCCTTTGCCTTCTTGTTCCACGCCTGCTGCCTTGTCATCCTGTGATTCATCCCACATTGCTCCTTCTCCAGGTTCCGCTCTTGCACCGCCACCACCTTCGTTTCCTCCTCCTCCATTTCCACCTTGACCTCGACCACCTGGTCCTCCTCCTCGACCGCCTGGTCCTCCTCCTCGACCACCTGGTCCTCCTCCTCGACCGCCTGGTCCTCCTCCTCGACCACCTGGCCCTCCTCCTCCCACTCCTCCTCCGCCGCCGCCACCGTTTCCGCCTCCTGCTGCATGCCCCATGTCCGCTTCGGCTGCAAATGCTTCCACTTCCGCTGCAAATGTGTCTATGGTCCCTTGGGGCAGGTCAGTCGATAAATGAACGCGCTCATTCTCAGGACAGAGGACATCCACAAGATTATTCCATCCCCAGCTTTGCTCGTCGACTGCGGCAAGGGTCAAGCCAGATAAGGCATAAAGCATGCTGGGATCCGTCCACCTCTTCGGCAGCGAGCATACGAGCTCGTGGTGTGTATCGTCAGTCTTAATCAGCATGATTGCTACACAGATGGAGCCGTTTGTGATGAAACCCAAGCGAGCCTGCATGGAAATGAACTGGCCATATACCTAGGCCGCAACCATAAGTCAGAAATGCACCCAAGGCTTCCAAGGAGGAATTAAAGTACCTGGCGAATAAGAGCATGTGTGGGACTCTTTTTAGTTCCCCACATAAACCTATGATCACCCAAGTCTTGCCGCACAGCACGAGACGCAACAGGTTCAAAAAAGAGGGTCTTGAGTATATTGAGAGTTGTATAAGCCCATGAAGGTTTGATTTCGCAGATGCCGACGTGACCAGTCCTTGCTGGGGTACGACATAGAACGAAGTCGGGAAAACCGGCATTCGTATTTGCAGGTGCGTATTGATGATGCCTGGTGCAGCTGCGCAACCATATCGGATAATGGGCATACATCGCAGCCGCATCCCTGGTGACAATCTCGCGGTTTGTTGTCAGCACGAAGGGCTTGGTGTTCGCATCCAAAACCTCCTCAGAAATTTGGTTTTTGTAGCGAGCCTATGTAAACGAAATGATCATGAATGATGGATGGTAGTGGTGGCTGAAGGTTGGTGAATCGGACCTTCAGAACGACGTTCAAGACGTCGATGATCTGGGCTTTCACTTCATCGACCCCGCTCGTTGATCCAGTCAGTGGAGACGGCGATCTAGTCTCAAGATAACGATGAAGACCATCCAATTCACGGAGCGCTCGCCAGTAATCGCCTACAGGGGGGCTAGGAACGGCATTGGCATCCGGGCAATCATAAGTATGCCGATAGTGGGCAGGTCCTTGGCTCTTGTCAGCGTAAGAAGCCAAACGGTCCCAAAATTGGTCTGAGCGCCTCATCGTAAGCTGCATATTGTGCTTGTAGTTGCGAACCTGTGTAGCCGTAGTCGTAACGCTGTTCGAGGTGGTTGAAATGGAGTTCTGGAGCAATGGACGACACACGATTGGGTCAGCAGTCCCAGGAAATCGCGTTGGGCGTTCCATTAGTTCCACTGCGTGATCCATCGTACACAAAATGAGATGGTTTGCAAGTTTGCATTCAAAAAGGCGCTTTAATACACATCTCGGCTGCACGCCTGTCTTTGTTCAGTTTTAAGAGAACAATAAGCATGCCCAGCTGGAGTTTCCTTGTCAATATAAGCTCGAAGACAAGGGTATTTTATGACTTACTGGGACCGATAGAAACAATACTCGAACGATGTTCTAGAGGAGAACAATGCAGTTAGTAATTCGGTTCAACCAAGATAATCAAGCTGAGCATAAGGGAATTCATAATCATACTATTTACTTCACCCAACACTTTGGCGCAACAGAGTTGAAGCTGGCGCTCATATGCTGCATACCCCAAATTGTTGGATCCGAAGCTTACACTGGTTACAGAAGCATGGTCAGTTGAAAGTATGCACGTGTGGTGTGGCAGTCTGCAAAAAGCATCGAAATGTCGAACAGTAGTTGCGAATGGTAGATGACGTGCCTTGGAAATGGTTTATATTCCAGATGATCACCATGGGCCACAATTCGACGATTTGATGTTAAAGAAGTTCAAGGCGCGCTGAAAAGGGAACAACGGAGCCCATCGTTTGACCACGTGATCGCGTGATTTGTTTCTTAAAAGGGTTTACCTGCAGTTGGTCATTGACGCCACCGATTCCCCATGGTCGGCACCAACTCTCCTATCTCTTGTAAAGAAGGAGTCGACGGAGATGCTGTTGCAACCGAGGTGAGTCGCTAGGTGATTGTGATAGGAAGTCCTAACTGCACCTCATAGGCTATACTCTCATTCTCGTCGCTCACGATCGTTGGACTCGCTTCTTCTGAAGGTTTCAAAGTCCCTGTAACGCTCGTCCGCTCAGTTTCCTTTCCAGCCCACCGTTACACGAATGGCGAGTCTCAATGCACTGAACTCGACTCAGACGGATGGGAATCTCTTCCCCTTCCAGTGGGAAAGCCACACCTTGAACTCAAATTGGGAAGATGCCTTGGGACCGGACGCATAGGATCCGTTTATGCAGCTCGTGTTCTTCGAGTTTTAGACAAGCCCGGAGGCACTCCAATCATGAACCCCCCTATCGACGTTTCGACTAAGCTAGTCATCAAGGTGGTAAAGCCTACCAACTGCCGAAGCCTTGCACGAGAGACGTGGTTCTATGAACGACTATCTGAAGCAGAAGGGTATCAAGGTGCTGTTGTGCCCTTATGCTATGGATTTTACACTACCTCGACCGCCTCGATCCAGTCCCCTTCCAGCAGGCCCATCCGAATCAATGCTTGGATAGACAAAAAGGGGAAACACGTACCACTCGATCTCCCAAAGTCAAGGGAATTCGGAGATGGTCTTCCCGATGAAGTACTCTATAATGAAGACTACTACGTTGACCAGCGGACCTGCAGGAAAGATTCACCCTGGTGCAACTGGCGGCCTGATCCATCGAACCCTTTGCTTGGTGTCCTCGTGCTGGAAAGACTTGGAAAGACCTATTCACGCGAAGACTTCGATAACGCTCCGCGTTCAAGGTGGGTGATATACGCGCCTTTTTTCTTTAAGTCAGTGATCTACTGACTGATGAGCGATTACCAGGAAAGACCTTGCAGACCTCATCGACGACCTTTCCTCCACTTCCATCGTCCACGATGACTTCAAATTCAACAACGTTGTGCGCTCCCGTACGCAAGTTGTGTGCCAGCGCCACGGGTATGCACATGCGTGGCGTGTTATTGACTTCGATCGGTCATCAAAGTGGGGAAAGACCGTGCAGGAGGATAACACAATACTACCACGATTCTATCGAGAGCAATTTGCCATGAAGGATCCGATTTTTTTTTGGGGGACCCCAGAGGGTTACGACGAGTGCTTATAGTACTCTACATTATTTGTCACAATAACTCAGCTCATGCTCCCACGTGGACCGTACACTGGTTCTTCAAGTTTTCCGTGCTATTTTTGGAGTACAATGGAGAGTTGAGTGAATAAAGTGAGATGCGGTATGAGAGTGAGTGGATTCTGTGGATAAACGTGCCTTAGATACTTGAAAGGATGCTCTCACCCTACGTTGCATGCACATAGTCTCCAATTATGGGCCGCCAACCTGCTGTATAGGGTCGCGCGCTCACCTGTTGTCCGTGATGTTTACATGCAATAGCTTGCTGTTAGCCATCATGGCATCTGTGGAAGCGAAATCAGCGTGCACTGTAGGCTTGAAGTAAGTTGGATTTCGCTCCCTCCACGCAATATGGGCCCCGCCATGCTTGACTCCGCTTCTTCTTGTGGGCTAGAATTTGACAAGGGAAGCGGAATCGGCCCGCTGCACGACACACCTGCCCAAAACAGCGACATCCGCTGACACCCAGCGACACCCAGCGACACCAGCTGACAAACACAACATTGCACCCAGCGACACCTGGTGTGCACCCAAATCACACCCATTGACACCCAGAAGCCGGAATCGGGCCGCTCCATGACACCCCCGCCCAAAATAGCGACACCCACTGACACCCGCTGATAAATGCGAGGGGAGAGACGATTGGTCTTATTCGATCCCATCAAGAACTGGTGGATAAAGAATCAGTTCATTTCAACGTGACGTTGATGTCAGCTCGGGTTAATTTTACGTCCTCTTTACGTCCATCGTCCCGACAGGTTCACTGACATCCCGACGCCCATGCCCATGTTGCGAGCGCGAGCGCATTTTCTAATTAGGTCGCTGAGTCCTCGGCATACCCGGCGCGGTATGAGTTGTGTTGTGAGAGTTGTGTAGGAGCCGGAATCCCGCAGATCTATGGGCACTCTGCCACGAGCTTGTCCATTGCTACTTACTAGCTGCTGCTTGTCCTTCACTCAATAATATTAATGTGGCTTATAACCTCGAGAGGTCTCTAAGCTTTACTGATCATCTTATAAATAACTCTCAATGGCTATCAAATGCTAGGTATATGAGATAAAGGAAAGCACCTTCTTGCACCCCCACAATTACAATTCATGACTACCAAATCGACCCCAAACCAAAAGTGAATACACGTGGGACTCCATTGTACACTCTAAATATTTCAAAGTGCTTTCAGTTACAGTATGTGACCAATGGCTGCAGCAGGTTGATCTGACCTCCCAATCTTGGAATAACCAAGCGTTCTTGTTGAGAGGGAATAAATCCATCATGACAGCAGCAACATCTAACGGAAGCACATCTGACATGACAACTGGTGCATCATCTAATTCAAATCCAACTCAGTTCATACAATAAGAATGAATAATGCCCAGTGTCCGATTTGAGGAGGCCGATGTTGAACGAGACTTCGCGCGTTGAGAATTGCACCCCAATGATTCTGGGAGGCCGCAGGTGAACAATTGTAGCAGGTATTAGAAAAGCTAGGCATTGCAAAGCTAGGCATTGCAAAGCTAGGCATTGCAAAGCTAGGCATTGTAAACCTGGAGGTTAAGTGGGTGGGATAATGGGCAGATGTTGCTATCTTGCGAGGAGCTCGTAGGGTGCATGAAAAACAGCCATCTTGATGAGTAGCTGGGGGTGGGAGGTGTGATCGGTGGGTGATGGAGGTATGATGGGTTGAGGTGTATGGTGCAGGGGTGAAGAGAAGCAGAATTCAAAAGAAAAATTCCAGGACCTACGGCAAGAGGGAAGGCCTAAGCATAAGGTTATGTCTCTGCACCTCCATTTTGTGCCATCACAAAGATAGAAGATATCGTTCAAAAGCTCAAAACAGGACACAGCGTGCCTGCAGTTTCGGGACTAAGAGACGTAAGCGAACGCCGGATTGATGCGCCTGCCCATGAAGATGAACAATGAAATGAACTAGTTCTTCATCCGCTCGTTCTTGATGGGATCGAATAAGACCAATCGTGAGTGGACTCCGGGGGAACAGCTAGGCTCACATAAGCACCTCACACGGACCAGATGTATCAAGGCCTGGCGAGCCAGTTGACGATGGAATGCCTCGTTCGTCCCTCAGAGAGAGGTCGTGCTCACCAGGCGATCCTTCAAGGCCAAGAAGTGCTCGGACACAGACACCAGCAAATGAAATGCCGTCGAGCTGGTGGGGCAATAGCGAGCTCGTGCCACGTCCATGGCAGGACTCGACGCCAAAGCGAAAGAAGACGGTTCCTGAGGAACAGACGGAGGGTTGGGTGCATACTTGACAGGTGTGTATAGCCATCTTATTTGATTCTTTTCTGTTCTTTTCTTTTCTCTATCGGTTATGGAGGCAGGGGGGCATATCCGATCTACCTCTGTTTCTACCAATACCAGTGGACGAGGATGTATACATGCACCCCCCAAATAAGGCTTGTCAGTCTTGAGATGCTCGGGGCTGGTGAGGACGGGGCATGGAGCATGCGTGGTGCGTTGATGAGATCCCACTCAACACCGCCTGCAGAACTGAGCCTCGTATCGCACTCTCGCGTTGGCGTAACCATCGCACTGGGTGGATAGGCTCGAGTTGAGCTTACATTCAGCCATCGCACATACTTTGGGTCGACTAAGCTGACCTGGGGTACAGCGGGACGTCACTATCGTCGGCAGCTCGTGAAATGTCCATTCTTGTTGCGCTTCTATTCCATCCATACAATCTCCAGAATCTCCTGATGCACCCCTCTGCCCCTCTTGTTTTGCTTTGGGACTATCGTCGCCGAGGACTGCACATATATGCACCCCAGGAGGTCGAACAGGATCGAGTCAAGTTGGGCTCGATGCCCGAGATTCAATGTGATTCTCTGCATTGCAGAAGCTCTCTGTTGTCTGACTTACTCCAAGTTGGAAACGGGGGTTATCGAAGATGACGCATGAAGCATCAGTGATGCGTTCGGTGTCGCCGTGCTTATATCTTCTCTTCTCACAACGCACTCTGCCCATCCAGACCACTCCAGACCAGACCTCCTTTTTCTACATATATTTTTTCACCTAACTCTTGTTTCATGTGCTTATACTGATGTCCCTTGTTTCTCGGTAGCGCGTCGCTCAAGCCGCCGCATCTGTACTTGGAACGGCAGGCGATATAGTGCACGAGGTACTCTTCCTGAGTACCGACTTTCTCGACTTCGTGCCGATCCCTGGTCTTGAGCCTGCTGCGAAGGCGTTGCTCAATATATGGGATACGCTTCAGCTTGTCGATGTGCGTGCTTCCTACTCTCTTTCCTTCTGATGTCTTTCGTTCTCCTTGTTTCTTTCGTTCTTTCCATCTTTCGTTCTTTCGTTCTTCTCGTCCCTTTCGTTTTCCTCAATTCCTTTCTTCTCATTTCTTTCGTTCTCTTCCTTCTTTGCTTCTATGTCTTTTCTGCTGATATTTCAGCTATGCAGCTTCGGTGTATCTAGACAGGGATCTTCCAACTGCGGCAAGAGTGTCCACTCCGATTTCATACTGTTTCACGTTCTACTTTATCTTCTCAAATATTTTGATTGTGCATTTACCTCTTTTATGCATTCCTTGTCAGTGCATTACCTAACTTTAGTATGTATATATCATAGATGCATCGTTTAGCATGCCTCACGGATCGCTGTGCTGCGATACTCTTCTCCATGCACCAAGAAGTCAAAGAAGCCGGCGACACAGTAGGTTCCGAGCTCGCCAAACCCATAGCCAAACTGGTCGAGTATATATACCGTTTTTTCTCGTCCTATCAGCGCACTCATCTGTCACCATAGATCCATCACAAAAGTGCATATATTCCTCAAGAAGCAGATCCATCGCCCCTTCCTGAAGCGATACCTCAAGCACGACGAGATCCTCGGCCAAATCAACGGGTGCCGTGCCGAACTCGAGGAGGTGCTGGGGGTGTTCAGCTTGTCAATCCAGATTCGTATTCTCAAGCAGGTGCAGGCAGCAGAGCGCAGTCGTGCCACTAATGCGAAGGTGTTGAAGGAGTCGATGACGCGCGTTGCATGGCAGGAAAGGGTCCTTCGAGGGCTTCCTCCTTCCTCCTCCCACTCGAGCCAGCTACCCAAGGCCACCGAAGAGCTGAGCGAGAGCACGGTGACTGTTTGACCTGACCCTTCACCAGTGTACAGCCTGACATCCCCGAGTGCACTTCCGCCGTCGCAGATCCTCCCAACACTTCTGGATCTACACTCTGCGCAGAACTTGCTTGACGCTCGGTGGGATACAGCTGATCTTAGGAGGCTGATGTGGGATGTGGTGGGGAAGAGCAGCGATGTGGAGATGCTGAGGGTGTTGCAGATTGGGAGGGAGAAGATGCCGGAGGCGATCAAGACGCTGCAGCGGGCGTTGACGAGGGAGGTGGAGAGGGAGGGGGCAATGAAGGAGGGGGTGGTTGTAGAAGTGTTGGTGGAAGAGGAAGAGGAGACAGAGATGGAGACAGAGAAGGATGGGAACGGGAAGCCGAAGGAGAAAGCAACCTGGATGGGGAAGGTGGGGAGGAGGATCAGCATCAAGGCACCTACAAAAGCGAAACCCATCGTGCGTTCTGGCAGCGGAACGAGCAAAAGCAACGGAAGTGGAAGTGGCAGTGGCAGCGGGAGTGACGAGGGATGGGGCCGCGACACGTCAGACCCAGAATTCATCGAAAGCGGGATCGACGCTCTCCGGCGCATGAGCGGTGGTGTAGAGACGACGCTGCCTAGCTGGACGATCACGCGAAACGAGGTACACCTGGACAAGAAGATTGAGATCGGGATCTTCTCAGACGTGCACAAGGGGACATAGCGAGGACGCACGGTTGCGATCAAGGTGCTGGCGCCGACGACCCTGAGACAGTTGTTCATACGCGAGGTAGGGATATGGAAGGGCTTGAGGCATGAGAATGTGCTGGAGCTGTATGGAGTGAGCAGTGCAAGTGGGGATCCGTCATGGTTCTTTGTGAGCCTGTATATGGGGAATGGGACTTTGGTGGAGTTTTTGAAGAGGGTGTCCGGGGGAGGGGGGGAGAGAGAGAGAGACGAGGGGAGGAGGAGGTTGGGTTGGGATTGAGCTCTGGGCCGGAGAATGGGACGAAGAGGGGGAGGTCATCTGCGACGTTTCCGGTGTGGAGAGATGGGGGAGCGGAGAGCCGCAGTCCGAGCGCGGGAAGGTGGACGGAGGGACAGGTGACGAGAGAGACCGATTTGTTTAGGTTTATGCTGGAGATCGTGAAGGGAATGGAGTATCTGCATATGAATGGGATGTTGCATGGGGAATTGAAGGTTTGCTCAATTCCCATCATGTGCATTCCAGGATTTCCACTCACGACTGAATGTTTGCAACAGGCGGCGAATGTCCTCGTTGATGATAACATCCGATGTGTCGTTTCTGACTTTGGACAGAGCGAGATGAAATCTGAGGCGTATAGGATCAGCGGGACTCCTCCCCGTACGTTTACTTATTTTCGCTGATATTCCCATCACATCGCTAAATAGCTCTTCAGATGGGACTCTGCGATGGCAGGCACCCCAGCTCATGTCAGGTCAGAGTCAGCTATCCCTGACACCCGAGATGGATGTTTATTCCTATGCCATCTCATGCATTGAGATACTGATGATGGGGAAGATGCCGTGGCCATTGATGGATGATAAGGTGGTCTGGCACTTTGTGCTCAGTGCGTGCTTGCTCCTTCTGTTGCCTTCTTACTTTGTTGTCTTATTGATTGTGATGCAGAAGAGGACACCCGCCCCCCGATCCCGAACACGCATTTCAAGAGCCCAGCATTGCAGGAGCTCCTTCGGGTATGCTGGCATCGTGACCCGGAGATCCGACCCTCATTTGAGCAGATCGTGAAAGACGTCAAGGTGACACGGAAATTGTTCATTGCTAGTCTCAATTCGGGGGCGCTCACGCAAACGCAGGAGGGGCTGGACGAGAGCGTTAAGCAGTTGGTGCGGTCGTCGCTCTTGTACAGTGTTTATTGGATCTGATATGTACACAGTCGAAACAATGATAATGTCATGATTGTTTAAGTTATTCATATGAAATTCATATGAAATTATATGGTTTGCATATGAGGTATACATAATTGATATGAATTTTCTTTCATGTCCCCAAGGGGGTGCCGGCTTCTGAAAAAAGACCTGGGCTCGGATTTTTTTTTCGAGGCTAACTGAGGACCCCGGACTATCCCTTCCGAGGCTAGATAGAAAAAGTCGGAAATTTGGCGACCATGTCTGGACATTTTCTCTGAAAAGTATCTGGCCTCAGGTTCCATGTCCGGGTTTGTCTGAAAATCTGATCCAGCCTCCGCAGTGGTGCATTTTGTCTTTCACCGCTTTCCATTCATTTAAGCAATAGTAAGATTCTTTGTAGCTCGCAACTTCAGCATCATATTCGACTTTCTCGATCTACAACGTCATACTGCCTAGCAGACATAGAACAGTAACGAAGCGCTAAAACAAATACCTTCTAACACCTGCATCATCCCCTGCACTCCATACTTCCCTCCCCCTCACTCGCACAGTCCTAACAGGATCACAATCCCCACCCACCAGCTCCGCCCTCACTGCCGGTCCCTCTGGCACCGCATCCGTAACATACGTCGTCGCAATCGCCAGCCCGACACGGCCTTCATCCCCAGCTACGCACGCGAGATCCTCGATTCCCACCTGGTTCCGCCCAAACAACGTCAGTGAGACACTTAGCGCGCACGTGTCGTATAAAGTGACGATCCCTTTGGAGGAGCCAGTGGCCAGGAGGTGGTGCGTCTCCCAGTATTCAACCGAAGTAAGCCCCGCTCCCGTCCCCGACCTGCAGACTGATCACTTCATGCCCAAATGAATCTGCTCGAACGCCCCGTTCTGCAGCCCACAAAAGACAACTTTGCTTCGCGTTTCCGGCACCTCCGTCTCGTCCGTCGAAGCAGGTAGAACAACTGTCTCACCATCAGGAGGGGCGGGCGGGCGCTCTCCCAAGCTCGCAGATAGAATGGGTGATTGTGAGGGAAAAGTTGCGATGGCGGTCCCAGAGGGGACGTCCCACAGTTTGAGTGTCAAATCGAGAGACACGGAGAGGACATTACGTCCTGGGCCAATAATCCCCATCGCGGTAACAGAACGCGTGTGTCCTCGGAGTGTCCGAACAGGCATTATGCGAGTACCGCTCAGCGAAGTGCTCTCAGGGAGGTTGGCAGGGAGGATGTGAGAGAAAAGTCTGCACTGGTGGACAGGATAACAGGGGGGGAGGAGAAGAACTGGATACGCATCACCGTACTGAGATGCAGGCAGGAGGTCGTGCGTGTAGAGATTGTCCGGGATACGGAATTGGGATTTCTTCGAGAGGACGGTGGCGGGATGTAGGAAGACGGACCCATCGAGGAAGCCCGAGGTGAATCTGGTAATGTCGGGTGAGATGTCAAAAGCGGTGATGCGTTGTGGCTATGAGATCAGAGAATGTCAAAATGGAAATATAAGGGGGAAGAGAAAACTTGCTCCTTGAGCATGCGAGTGCTCTGGGTCGAGGTATGCCTGCACTGGAAGCTCCACATGCATGTGTAGGATATCTAGCGATCTGCATGATACATGGTACTCCTGTGCTACGAAGAGATTCAAGACGTGTTCGTAGTAGTTTGAAAATGACTCACCCCTTCTTGTTCCTGATATATCTCAACATCACCCATAGGATCCTTCAAACGAACAAGATTACGGTTCACGTTGTCCAATTCTGCAGTACTTTTGCATGCACGGATGGCTGCGATGTCTTGTAGCACGAGATTCAGAACTTGTCAAACGGCACTACGCCTTTTTGGACATCCTGTATTACTGAAGGGAAGGTCGGATCTATCGTGATCACGGGTAGTGTCAATGAGCTCGACATGTTGACGAGGTAACCAGGCTCTGAGCTCAATGATGGTGGTGCTGAGGAGAGCAGGAAATCCAATCTGGACGCCGGTGATCTATTCTATTTGTTGCAAAAGCAGCCGACAAATATGTGGTCGTAATGTGATCTCTTTCCGTTGCCACCATGCACTAGGACCCCGGATTATCCTACCAGAGGGTAGATCCCTATCCAGACAGAATTCGGACACTTTGACCTCGACACCTAGGTACATTTCCAGACAAAATTGGGGGTATATTGGCAAAATGCCAGATCACTGTCCAGGCAAACCTCCCGGCATTGAGCCAAAGGTGGGGGACATGGTGGGTCGGGGAAGAAATTTTTTGTTCTTCAATGTGTTATGAGCATACTTGGATGAGCGGGAAATCGTCTAAATACCCATTTCTGAAGGTTTTTGGAGGCGATTTGGGTGCCCGGAGGGCCCGGAACGAAAAATTTCCTTATTTGGAAGTGAAATTCAGGGTTAACCTAGGTCCAATCCAGACAGAAACCACGCAAACCTGTCCAGACACAATCACGAAATCAACGAAATTTGGGATCTACCCTCGGACGAGATAATCCGGGGTCCTCATGCACTCTCAACACTTTCAACGCAATGCCCGAGATCGTGTCTGTTCTGAGCGCTGGGGCGTGCCGTTTCTCTAACACCAGATACTTAATAGCATCTAGGGGTGTCAGTTTAAATGATTAGGGATTCCAGCGTATGTGGTGAGTAAGCATCGCGTCTCGTTTCAGGTCTAAATCACCATCATCATCTTTTCTCATGATATCCGTGTTCAGAGACAGCCATTACACTCTACTTTGGATCTGCTTAATGTAGGTCGACTTTTAGAGAAGATTACATTTCAAGTCCACTAAGCTGTGCCTCCATGACTTAAAATAAGATCCATAGGTACGTTACCATGACTCCCCGTCCTGCTCGGAGATAATTATGTAAAGCCAGTGTCAGTTGGTTTGCCAGCAAGCACGGTTCAGTCCTTGCAGTCATGCAACCGCTACCCATAC
This sequence comes from Hypsizygus ulmarius, assembly GCA_018851835.1. Lineage (NCBI taxonomy): Eukaryota > Fungi > Basidiomycota > Agaricomycetes > Agaricales > Lyophyllaceae > Hypsizygus > Hypsizygus ulmarius. The sequence goes on along the minus strand of JABCKG010007631.1, from coordinate 17,048 downwards.
CCTCCACCCCCTCCGCACAAAATGCAACTTCAAGTCCCTCCAGCTCCCGCAAGTTCCCCTTGACGCGCCACATAACTGACAATCCCGTACCAACCCGCCTCGCACCCGCGCCAGGAGGCCTAAAGAAGCGGCCGCCTCCTCTGGGTGAGAATGTTGATCCAGTTCCAGGGTTTCGGTCCCTGGCCGGTTTTGACTCTGGTGTTGGTTCCAGGCGTAGGAGTGCGATGCATGCGACGTTCTCGAGCACGTTAGCGAAGCTCGATACGAACGCAGTGGCGGCTTTTGGTTCGAAGAATGCGGATCTGAAGAATCTGGAGGAACTTGGGCAGGGAAACGGGGAAAGCATGGTGAAGGTGGAGCACTTGCCGACTGGGACGATCATGGCCAACGTTTGATGCATGTCTTGTTTACACTTTGCCAACACTGAATGTATTTTGTAGATCGTGCTTATCGACGCCAAGCCTTCAGTGCGGAAACAAATCCTGCCTGAGCTGCATATCATGCACGATTGCAAGTCCAAGGTCATCGTCTCGTCGTACGGCGCGTTTCTTGCTGAGCCTAAGATCCGTATCTGTATGGATTTCATGGACAAGGGCTCGTTTGACGGGATATACAAGAAGATCGGCCCAGTTGACATTGAGGTCGTCGGGATGCTCCCCCTGGCAGTGCTAGAAGGCCTGACGTATTTGTATGATGTGCATCGGATCATACATCGAGGTACGTGCCTATCAATCGTACTTGTCGGATCGTCCTGACATCGTTGGGTAGACATAAAGCCATCGAATATCCTCTACAACTTACAGGGCGAGATCAAGCTGTGCGACTTTGGCATCTCAGGTGAGCTCATCAACTCGATCGCAAACACTTTGGCATACATGAGCGTAAGGCTCTTCCTATCCCCTCTTCACACAGAATCTGACTTCCTGCACAGCCCGAACGTATCCAAGGCGCCAAATACCCCGTCAAATCCGACGTCTGGTCCCTCGGTATCGAGCTCATCGAGCTCGCACTCGGGCGCTTCCCTTTCTCCGATGCCGGGTCGGACAATGAGGACACCTCTGACCTCGAGTCGTCCTCCTCACACCACAAGACCGTGATAAACCGCGACTCCCTCATAGCTATCAAAAATGCCGGGAAGACGGTAAAGCGACTCAGCAGGCGACGGAGCAAGGGTGTCAGCCTGCACGGGGGCGGGATGATGATGAGCATCATTGAGCTGATGCGCCAGATTGTGAAGGAGCCGGCACCGAGGTTGAGTCCGCAGGGGAGGTTTCCCAGCGAGGCGGAGTTTGTGGATGCATGCTTGTTGAAAGAACTGGAGAGAAAGACACCGAAGGTGTTGTTGATGAGTTGCCGTTTCTTTTGTGCGTGATTTGCGCGGATGATGTTTACTCTTTGGGGACAGACATATCTGCAGGTGAAGCTGGCGCAAACGTCGACGTTTGATTTGAAGGAGCGAGCGAGTACGTTCTAACGTTTCGCAGTCGTGTTTCTCATATTTTCTGCGTGGTACTGTAATTTGCAATTTGATGTAATGCTTACGAATGGATGGAACAAGATAATTCTAGTATTCAGTAACGCTCGCCCAACTGTCCTGAAAGATTCGGGGTATCTATGGTCCAAGATGCGATGTGCACTCGGAAAGTCAGAAGGCTTGTACGTCTCCTTTCCTAGACGTTAACTATCGAAAGTCCAGGTATATTATCACAAACTCAGTACATACCCAATTTTAATAGGAAATACCTATGTCCAAACTCGCAATTATTCAGCATGGCAGAGCATGGCGGCTATGCTCTTTTACCGAGCGACTGCAACCGCAGCTTCTGGTGAGTGACAGTTCAGCCTTTCACGAACGCACTTTTGAATCTCTGAGAAGGATTTCATCGTACCATGCAGATTACCAGATATTTTAAGCATGTGTGTCGAAGGAATCTTCTCCCTACTTTCCCATCCATTTTCTACTATCCAGAGCCGCAACGAATCACCGCATTCGATGACTCACCCGACTCGACCAGATTTTCCATCAGATTACTGGATGGCTCTGTCTTCCTCTATCCGACCAATGCCTTCTGTTCTAGATCCTTCGTCATGATCCCAACATCCATCACCACCCCCATATACGCCCGCACCACCTCCCGCCCCATATGCCAGCACCACCATGCACTATACAATTCCTCCCCTCTCGGCCATCGAGTCGAACCACGCAGAGAGGACGTTTCTCCTCGGGCTGCAAATCCCTATTGTCAGAATAGTACGCGCGTGGTACTCGGTGAAGTATTCTTGGTATGGCGAGGGAAAACTCACACCGGGGAGGGAAGACACAAGCTCTGCGATGATTCCGCGCTACTCTTCCTAGACAGTCACACGTCCTATGTGCGAGTTTGGATATGATCGTCCACGTGTTCTTCCCAGCACCGACTCCTTGCGACTGGCTAATTCAAAGGGAGCGTTACTCTCTACGGCGCTATGTGCACTCCCGACATCATTATATACTGCAGAGAGAGGTGTGGATCAAGTATTTCGCGTTCGTTTGTCTCGGATACAGATGCACGCTTGGGGCTGGCGATTCCAATGGTGGGCGGGCTGGTGTAACGTATGTAGGGCCAAAGGAGAGCGTTCCTAGCGTGATGGGCACTATGTCGATCAACCTGGACAAGGCCACACCAGTTGGGACTCGGGAGTTCGTCATGAATCCTAGTCGGCGCACGAGAGATGTACACCATGCGGCACCATATATACGCGAAGAATCATTCGTGAAGAGTGCATCCGACTCTGCCAAGGAGAATGCTCGAGCCATTATTCGCTGCGGTATGGCATGATCCACGAGAAGCTAGGGGAGCTCAAAGTTGGCGCTTAAGCCGCTGAAAGGATTTTCAAGTTGCTGAAGCGCGTGACTCTAGTAATCATCACAATCACACCTGTAATCTTATCAGTTTGATCACTTCTCTCCTTGGCTCTTGCGGCGCCTGCCACGTGTGTTTTCCCTCGCCGCTCTCTCTCTCTTTCTCTCGCCTGCCGTGCCAGCTCAATCTCCCCCCGCCGTCGTGCATGTCTTTTTGTAGGTCCATCGCTGAAACCGCGATCGAGCTTGCCGCCGCCGCCGCCGCCGCCCACTTGGCCAAGACATGGGTGACCTCGATCGGACTCGGAAGTGAGTCGTCGTGCTTGCTCTCGTCTCCCTCGCGTTCCTCATTGAGATCGCCCTCAACTCGATCGCTGCATTGGAGCTCGAAGCAATGGCTGCCCACCTCGGACCTATCCTCGTCACTGCTGGTGATGCTGCCACCAGCCTGGACGACGCTTCGATGGATGATGAAGACAGTGACGAAGATATCGCTGCAACCGCTGCCGGTCCTTCCATTCCTCGCGACCACCTGCTGTTCCCAGCACAAGGTGAACGGGGAGTGCTCACGGTCGCGTATTACTGCTTGTAAGTTGATTCGTTGCCTGCGCTGTCGCCGTCGCTCACCTGTCGTTTTGTTCTCTCCTCAAGGATGGGCCCATCAAAGGCCATGCTCTCGAGCTGGTGCAAGGAGCTCAAGCTCACCTGCACTGGAAACGTGGTGACTCTCAGGTCCCGCTTGGAAGCATTCAGTGCTTTGGGGGGCAAGAGATGGGTTGAAGAGTGAGTGCATTCTTCTGCCTGACAAGTAGTCTCCAACGCCACTGACTGCATCCAGGCTCACACCAGATGCACGCCGGAGCCATAGGGGACTGAGGGAGGATGTATTGAGCTGTCAGCATCATTGACAAAGACAGCTACACACAGAAGGCGGGAACTGCAAGCCCACTCTGACTGCCAAACTGCCTGAGGTCTCCAATATGCGTGTGCTAGCACCATGCGTGGCTCCCCCCCCCCCCCTTCCACCTTGAGAAGAGCCGCAGAAGTCGGATCGGAAGAACTGAAGGCCGATTGCCTACATTAAGCCCGATGAGGATTTTGGCTCATCAGATCACCTGGCCTGTTTATTCCAACATATCGAAACAAAGTACAAATATCTTCTGTACATAGACTCTTGATAGACTCAGATAGACTCCGCACGAGCAAGCCACTCAGCCCCTTAAATGCTTTCAAGAATAGAATCAAGGTGCAAGCCGGCCTCGTTTGAGACAAGATATTTGTATTGGTACATAAACTATTGAGTCCACCGGAGTAAGAGAATGACATTGCTATCGTGCACACCTTTTAAACCGACTAAAGGCACTGTACATGTGGATTCCGTGCTATGACCGTGGCCCCAAGATATACGCGGTGCATCGCAGAGGGTATGCAGCATGGGAGTAAGTGGATTTATGACTGGTCTAAGATTGCCTTGATCTTCTCCAGCTCCTTTACGGCGTCCTTCATCTGCCGAAGCTGTTCCCCTTGGTGTTCAACCCTCTGTCCCCAATTTTGCGCGACCGTCTGCCAAATCCTCCCCCTTTTTTGGACATAGCTCTCATGACCATCCTTGATATGCTCATAGAGCTGCTTGGCCTGTGCTTCGAGGGCCCCCATCTCTTCCATCTGCTGCTCGTATGTTCTGATGAGGTACTCCGTCTCTGATTTGTGTTTTGCCATGGTGATATATTCGTGCTTGCTACCCGACAACTGGACCTCGATAGCTGTCGCATTGGGTGGGTAGCTATGACTGCTGGAGCCAGCACTGGCACTGGGACGGACAGGTGATGTGTGGTGGGGAGAAGTGTCTAGCTGCATATGCAAAGGCTGGTGAGTATGCTCTGGGGATGGGCTCTGGTCGCTGTCGCTGTCGGTGGGCGTCGGAGAGTACACTGTCCAAATGTCACGGTGGGCAGGGCCTGCACTATGGGACAATGTTATAGGATCCATGATTATTCCCGCTAAATCATTGGGGTCGAACGCCTCATCGCTTGAGTGCTCATCGCTGTCTCGTGTCCCACCCTCATACTCGTCCATGATTACATCTCTGTCCTCTTTTACCACCCCCTTCTCGAAGCTGAAAGAATCATCTTCCTCTTCCTTCCCCAACTCCAAGCCACTGCCTCTTTGCTTTTCTAGCTCCCTTGCGGCCTCGGTCTTGATTCTGTTTCCCATCAAGCCGACGAACTCCCATCCTTGCTTTGTGCGCTTCTGGTACTTCCTTTTGCCACCGTCATGAGTCCTGGATGGCGCATGCTCTGAGGGGGGCTTGTGACCATCGTTAAGAAGCTCGCAGTGATAGAGCCTCCAAAGCAGTTGATCCGGTGTGATAACTCGGAGGTCCTTGCACCACGTCGATTTCGTCAGATAATAATCTAGCTTTCTTAATATGCTAGCGTTGCTCATCTTGTGCCACCCAACGTAGTTACGTGAATGCCACAATATAAGTGCTGGGTCTTCTGGGTGTCTGAATTTCAGTACTTCTGCCTTCGATGCATCAGGGCTATCCTTGGAATAACCGCGCCACTCTTGCCATCCGTTGTCAAGGCGCACAAAAAGGCGATAATCCTGGAAGGACGCATCTATGGCAATGTCGCCGGGTGCACCAATGGAAAAATCGGGTTTGCCGAAGCAATGGAACCATTTATTCGTGTTCACAGAAGGAAGAGCGGCTGGGGTCTGTTGGGACGGTTCGATCCAGGAACATTGGTCTCCAAGCAATGTAGTCGGACCAGAAAAGATGGCACTGTTCGAAACAACGCCCGCGGTGTCGGATACGTTTCGAGACCCCTCCATACCGCTCTGCTGGTCTTTTTGATGCTTTTGGCAGTTCACGAAACCTTCTTATGATGGTGAAGTTTGGGCAACGGATCGCTGTAAAGTCCAACCAGTTGCCGGTCAACCTAACAGCCCTGAACCTAGACTGGATCTTACCAGTACAGTTCAAACTAGTTTTGGTTGCTCTTAAGTGTGCAGCGCTGCTATTACTATTAGTTAAAATCTAGTTGGGGGTGTTGCTAGGCGTTGCTGGAGCGCCCCAACAGTTTGTCAGTATTAGTAATGTAGAAACTTAACATCACGTGACTAATGTTCTCGGTACTTACTATTACTTTAGTTTACGCGACAGGAGGCATTGACCCATCTTGCCGCCATGGAGCTCGATGCTAACGTGCTGCATGTACATCGATGCTTAAATTCCAAGTTCCAACTAATTTCGGTCACCCCAATAATTTCATCTAAGTACTGTATACCATGACGGTTGTGCTGTATGTTGGCTATATGCATGAATTTTCACAAAGCTCTTTTGTTCTGTACATGGCATTAGTGGTAGATAATCATCGGTGTGTTTTGTTGCTCATTCAAACCCATTTTAACACCTGTTTTCACGCTGATCTCGGTGCTTCGCTCTGCAGGCAGCAGAACAACGTTCGCACCGATGTCCCAACCTTGTTAGTGGTTTTGGGATGTGTGACTTCGGACCGAGAGATCCGTGTCATGTACCTCCTCCTGTTTGTGAGGTCCGTATCAAAAAGTGTCACTCCGCAAGCCTCTTGCTCGTATGTAGTGCCTGAAGAACATAAATTGCATCCCCTGAAACGGCTCATCACTATTCCTTGAACATGATTGAAAGGGGTGAGTAGTTGCTTCCCGGTAGCTGCCTCAGTATGGATTGAATGTGCCATATGTAGTGCTTGGAGAGCGCTACTTGCATCTGCTGATGGCATTCCTTGACGTTGTTTAGTGACTGGCATTCGTCACCGTGTCTCGAGATCGTAGTGTCGAAACCCGAGTAAGTACTGGCCTATAGCATTGGTGTGTTGAAAAGAATGCAACTTGTCTAATACAAAGAAGTGCGAGAAAAGGGCTCAAACTACAAACAACTTCATTTCTGGAAACGTAATCAGCTCAGCGCGTTCACGTTTCTGCAGGCTCTTCTTCCTCGTGAGGCATTTGGAAAGCAGCAATAGACTCTTCAAGACGCATATGCACCATCATGGGGCACACCCCGCGACGGCGACACGAAACGAACGTGTGGAGTACAAAAAGAGCCAAACAAGAAAGAGGAACTTTAACCTTCCGCGAAGCAGGCTCCGAGATGCGGTAGTCGTGTTCCTCCAAGACGGCCTGTTCAGCATGTTGCTTCCCTTGTCAAAGCTTGAATCTCACATGCAAGCCAGGTACTTACCGCCTCATCGGTACCCCACTCGCACCACGCTACACGCGCAGCATTCCAAGATCACTGAGCGGTCGGCATCACGACGGGGTTGAGGATGGAGCCATCCTGCGGAGGGTCTCCTCCGCAGGGCGTCGTGAAGAGGGCAGGCGTCGTCTGGTGGGAGGTCACAAGTGGGGTGTGCCTTCGGTGTTGCTGTACCGTGAAAAGAAACGCGCCGTGCAGTGTTCCGAGGCAGCTTGTCGGTGTGTGAGCTGGAAGTTCACTGCAGTGCGTGGTGGGAGCCGCGACCACTGTGTCGTCCGTCGTTGGGTAGCCGCCTCGGGCAAATGCCACTGCTATCGAATGGGGACAGCGTCCACCGCCTCCTCCCCTTCCTCGTTGGGCACAGCACGCTCCACGCACGTCCGTCCCTCCATGCATTGTCATCCTCTCCGTGAAACGTGAAGCAATCTAAAGAACAGATTCGTCAGTGCAAGCAACCAAAGCCAGAAAAAGATACGTGCGTACCGCCGCGGAGGCCATCCCTCCCTCGCCGGTGTTCACTCGCTGCGCCTTGCTCCCAGGCCGCCCCCTACGCAGCACAGCCTGCGCACCCTCCGACCCGATCCTGAAAACTAAACGTCCCCCTCCCTCCGTGCGGGCGCCCAGTACGTGTGCCGGGTGTGCGGTATTGGCATGCGACCGAGCCAGTGTTGAATCCGGCTGGTTATGGCACACGAGCCTTTGGATTAGTCGGGTGGGGACTGAGGTAACGAAGGAGGGATGGGTGCTTACTGGATTTGGTGGACATTTCCTTCTTTCCGGTTTTGCGTCCCATCGTCCTCTTTTTCCATCCCGTTCCGCACTCCTCCTCAGACTCCTCGTCGTCCGTTCCCTTTCCCCCCTCGTCACCGTCTTCCTCGAAGAGTGGTCAACGCCGTCCTCACGCCCCGGAGCCGCCGTCCTTGATCTCTTTAACCCCGCATGGATACGCCGTCCTCGTTTCGCAGGACATCGTAGCCATCCGTACCTGTATATTCCTTTGAATCTGGTCAAACAAATTATTGACCGATCCATCAGCAGGTAGGAAAACCTCATACCTTCTTCTCGTGATTACCGGCAGCCCCTCTGCCCTCTCGGCGCCTTGAAGGCACGCACATACATGCTCACTGCCTGCATCTGATTTGAGTCACTCAGCGACGGATTTATCAGGAAATCGCCTACCTTGAGCCGTCGCCCGCCCCACAGTCTGCGTCCCGTCCGTTAGAAAACGTTGTGCGAACTAACCCTGCGCGTCCTCACGTTCCGACGTCCGCATCCTGCGCTCAACGACAGCCATGAATGCGAAGTGCTGATGCCTTCAACCCTAGCCTCCCTAAACCTGACCGTGTGCCAATTTCAAGGGTAGGCAAGGAGGTGCTATTTATCCCGCAGGGCAAAAGTGGCACGCGTCGTGTTCCTTTCGGAGCGGTGGGTCCTCGACATCTAGGCACGTGGGTGCTGCGGATAAATCTCGAGGTGCCTTGTATGAGGAACGACACGCTCTGCCCAGCGCATGCCGTGTCTCCCTCTCGAATAGCAAGTAGTCGTCGCCTAGTGGTCCCAGTCCCGGCCCCGACACTGATGACCCGCTCCCCGCTCTCTTCGATCCAAGCACGCTCGCCTCGTCAGAATGCGACCCAATACTGAATGTTGGCCTCTTCCCCTTTCCCGCCCCAGCCGCCGTTCCACGACCCAATAGAGTTCTCCTCACCCCAAGCCCAAGCGCAGCCCGTGTCTTTCGCGCTGTGGTACCCTTCCTTGTCGTCGTGGTGGCCGCCGTAGTCGTCATTGTCAACCCAATACGTAGTACGGAACTATCTGCGTCCCGACTCTCTTACTCTTGTTTGCTGTCTTACCCGTAATCCGGCTCTCGGTATTCCCCCCAGCACTGCTCACGATCGCGCTACTCATCCTGCATACATGGTCAGGCCTCGGAGACCCAGCACCGCAAGACGGACCTGCGTGAGGCGGAGGTGACACTGCACTATCTGGCGAGAGATGCCGCATCCCAGCACTTAAGTTGCTCGTCCTCTGCATCGATGTCATCGATATCTCCTTGGCCTTGCTGCTGTCCGTCTTCACCGTCACAGCCGTACTCGTGGGTGTAGATGCGGAGGAAGAAAAAGAGAAGACCGCGATCGAGCCTGATCCCGACCGGTGGCGGCAATGCATCCGCAGCTGCAGCTCCGTGCTTTCCATGTGGGGGCCGCTCGATGATGACGGGTGTCGCTGTTGGCGTCAGGTGTGGTGCGGGTCCCAGGGTGTGGTGCACGACAACGAGGCGGGGAAGAGTCGGTGGATGCAGGGTCGAGGGTTGGGCAATGTGCACTAGTGGGAGTGTTTCGGCCGTCCTCGGAACTGCGAGCTCGCCGAGTTCGGTAACGGGTGTGGGAAGCACGTTGGGAGAGCTGTGCGGAAGGGCTGGGGATTGGGAGCTGGCAGTGTGCTGACCGGTGTGGGTGTGTATCGTTCGAGAGGGATGGGGTTAGAGCCATGGGTGGACTGGCCGATAGAGGTGGTGATGTGTTCTTGATTTGCAAGGGGTGGGGTCGTTGGAGGGTGTGCATTGGGGAGCATGTCCACGATCATCGTGCCGACGACGCTGTTTCTTCTCGTCTCTGAAAGGGATGAAGGCCGGGATGTGGAACCTGGTGTTCATGGCGGGAAGTCTATAAGACCGAGACGTCAGCGTGCATGAATGCTGGGCGGTATTTGAATTTCTTATGGGGAACATGGGGCATGTTGGTATCGAGGTGGGAACTGTGTCCGATCGAATATAATCGGACACTGAATCGCCAACGGAGACATGTCGGAAAAAGAGGGGAAAAGAACTAATGGTGTGAACACTCACCAGGTATCCGCGAGACATTGGTGGCCTTGGGCGTCAGTGAACAGGACCTGGGTATTGTCGGCCTTTTGTTCGCTCATCAGACCTGCCCAAAACTCGTGCTTCATAACCTGCTTCTCGCACTTCTCGTCCAGGTACAGATCAGCGCCCCTTGGGGCCTTCTGTTTGTCGCAGTGGGGCACTACGACTGCCATCTCACGATACCACAATCTCCACGAGATATTCTCAAGCCGGTGCCCTTCCTCGAGCGATGCCTTACATTTTGTGAAAACTAAGTTCGGAAAAGAATAGCATTCAGCCAGTGAATCGTGAAGAAAGCGAAGCAAGCGACTCATGCATCCACAGCCCAGTGAGTGCCTCGCCTCCCTCGAGCCATCGAACGGCCTCAGGAGACACGGACAGGACAGACAAGGAGACGTATACGTAGGTGCCATTGTCGTTGTGATAAAAACAAGAACAGTGGTGTTACGGCGATTCGGGGTGTAAGCAAGATGAATGGAAACTGACATATCTTGCTCGTCCTTTCCTGCAGCGTCAAGAACGATGTTACATATGGAGCTGAAAATTGTACCGGATAGCGTCTGCTAAGTCTGAGCTCGACGGTAACAAAAGAGAAAGCCAGGCGCTCATTGGCATCCGAATTCGATTATGTAATATTGCTCTCGTGGTTGCAGTCAACTGTGCCTTCACCTGCCTTCATCTCGATCGCATGCCTTACAAGACTCGATATTGGCTCACTGCGCCCGCACCACTCGTCGATTCTATCGCGGACATCTCGTCTTCACAGGATATGGGGTACGTCGTGGTGCTCTTACTCAGTATCGACTGATCGCAGCCATCGACGATGCTGCAATACACAAGCATTCTCAGTTGGGCGATAAAAGTTCCCCTGCATCGTAGCATTAGCTGGTGAGTTCGTAGACCTCTATCTCAAGCGCTCATTGATCAACTACCAACACTACTGAATAGATCTCGAGACCTCAACGTTCAACGCGCACCACGTATCGCCCGTCTACAAGACACATCCCAACGTACGGAATCCGCTGACCTTGTTTTCAGGCTGATTTCGCTGTCCTGTACACTACAACACGCCTGCTCGTCGTCTGCGAGGCTCGTTGAACATTTGACCTCGAGTAAGTCTTCCCTCTCCCTATTATCCCATCTTCTCTCATAATCTCTTTTCTAGAACACTCACTGCATCGACCAACAAGGTCATCATACCCAATCCTCCAAGAAACAGCAACATCTAGGCACGCCGCACATGATCCTCACGCTCGGTGAACGCTACGTCTCCTCACCTCACACCTCCGCACTACCGCCACGCCCCTCATCTTCCTTGTGACCGCACGGCCAACATAACTACACCCACCTCCACCGCTGGTGCTCGTTGTGCTCACTGCCGAGCATCGACAAGGTACTCTTCGTAGCCAAGATGGACGGCCCACAGTCACAGGTTCACGGGAACAGGACCGGTAGCGGAGACGTGCAACACCACCCACACTACTGTTGCCCTCCGTTGTCGACTTTTCTCATCCCTTGGTGTCCACACCACTCCCAGCGGCGCTGGTGACACGACCAGTTTTGTCACGCCCATCGATACCTTGTGACGCTCTCCCGCCAGGATCTCGCATCTCTGCTGCCGCTGCTGCATCAAGACCTATCACACCTCTACCTGGAGCATTGGCTCCCAGCCAACGCATGAGAAGGAGGGGTTCAGGGCTGGTTAGTTCGCGAGGTTCAGCGAACCTCTGATTTTCAGTATGTTTTCACAGTTTGTCTTATGTCGAATGACATCACTTCTCACCACTACCCGCTCAGGCTCCCCACCGAAACCCTGTTTCAACGAGCCTCTTCCTCGTGGATAGCAGAACCTGTACTTCCACCACCATCTTACGTAGAAAATTTTACAATAGTCGAATTCAATTATTTATGTATTACCTTTGAAATAAACTTTTTATAAGTCATTCTGCTCTACGCCTGCTGAGAGAGAACCTCAGTTTTGCGTGAAACGGCTGCTTGCATGGTCGCACAGAGCTTTCTAATGTTCGTTCTCGTTGGAATATTACAGCGGCAGACAGGCCGTGTACGACTCGCCACGTGCGAATGAGGATTGTCGACTGGGGCCGTGAAACCATCGTCAACGTTGCTTGGACGAGCGGGATCTGCCAGGGAGCGAGTCCACCCTGTATGGGCTGAGTGATAGTGGTGGGGAAACATGGCTGGCATTTGGAGGTGTATGGTGGGATCGTTGATGCGGTGAGAGTTGAGGAAGCGGACGTGTGGGCCGTGACTCCACCGCTGAATATCGACGAAGAGCCAGATGGCGTTACCTCCTCACATAAACATGTGGAGGGATGCAGGGAGCAGTCTTTGGTGTTTGAGAGCGAATTTCGGCCAGTTGGGATGGCGGACGACGAGAAGATAGTGAGGTGAGCGAAAAATCGAAAGTTCCAATTTCGCGTGCGAACGGAGTGCCATGAATAGTAGGGTGCATCGCACCCATCGCCTGTGAGTAGAATGTATTGAGAGAAAGCTCACGATAGAAGAAAGTGAGGTAGAACTCACCACGGTAGAGGTGGGTGCCGGAACCCACCCAAAAAACTTAAAAGAACTTTATCATTTTCGCATTAGATCGTAGCACCGCGTGTGAGCATGGGCATCATACTTATAATCTGTAGAGATAGTGCATTGAGAAAATGCCCACAGCAGTACAAAACGGGGTGGAACTAACCTACCCAACCAGAATCCAGGTTTGCACTTTCGACATTCGAGGGCGGATTCATGGCAGGGCATGGGTATCGTACAACTCACCTGTTGACAGAATAGCATCAGGAAATGATGACAGTCAAAGGATATGAGGCAGAACTTACCAGAGTGCAATCCGCGCCGCTGAAAATGGAAAGTGTGCCAAGAAGCAGACACCGGTGCAAATGGCATTGCCACCAGAGTTGGCGACAAGAACACCTCGGGATTCAGCACAGGAGGTCTGTGTGGAGGTGTGGATGGAGCCAGGGGTAGATAGAAGCATCATTGACCTTTTGAGTTCCATGAGTCTGTTGACATCCCCATCAGCGAATAGAGTGACCCGCCGGATGGCGAATCACGTTCCCATTGATTAGAGGATGAAGACGAGGAGGCGTGGCCAAAGTCGCTGATGCAGCAGACATTTAGCGACGTTCTGGCGGCTGCAGAAGCAGGAGCGACAGGGAGGATTGACGTCGATATCGGCAACAGAATGACCCGTGGGTACGAAAATTGCTCATAGTTCGTCAATGGAGAGGTGTCGGGCGGGGAGGGGATGGGGGTGGACCTGTCGTTCTTGTGCTGAGGGCTGAACCAATGTCGAACGGCACACTTTCATATCAGCGTCGATCGCTGTGTCATTGGCATGGATAATGATAGTAGGTATTATCTGTGAGTAACGTACGATGAGAAAAACGGTATGTTGAAGGAAAATACATGGGTACTCACAAATATCCAGAAGTTCTGAAATTTCAAAAATTCGCCGCGTTAGCATGGATAGCAGGGCCGTGGGGATTAAAGAATGCCGTACCCGTCATCTGGGAGTGAAATAGATCGATAAAGTGGCCAGGATGAGGGAAAGAGAACGCGTACTCACTGAGGTACAGCAGTTTGTTCCCAAGCAGAGGATGGCCGGATATACGATATGTCACGGGCAGTCATGAACGAACATCGGATCCGTAATCTGCAAGTAGAAATACAGTAAGAAGTAGGTGAGGATGGCAGAAAACGGACAAGAACTCACCGAAGTGCAGGAGGTGCTGCCCAATTCTACCAAAGGCTGCCGACGCCGGCGTGCGCACCCAGAACGACTCGCCACATGCCGAATAGCACTCCCGTTCTTTGAAGTAAGTATTGAGGGACGTATGTCTTGAGTCGGAGACAGCGGGCGTCTGTGTGACGTTCTGTAGTCGAGGAGGCGGAGGTGTGGCTTGAAGGCGTCAGCGCTGGTGTTGGTGATGAGAACAATTCACCAGAAGGCAGATTGCCTCAAGTTCCATTGAAAGGGTTGGTGGGTTGGTGGGGCCGGAGTTTGGAAGGCATAGGCGGTGTGGACTCCATGGTGGAGAGCGAGGAGTGGGGGGTGGTGCTCAGAATCAATTTGGGCTGTCGTGCAATCAAACGGAATGCCTTATGCATTCTCAGGCGACATGCATGTCATCTGTGAGTATAATACGTTAAAAAATGGCCATAATGAAAAAAAATCGAGGACGAACTCACTTAGATAGAGCCAGCGGTTCCAAAGCGTGGTTCCAAATCATCAGCTCACCTAATCACAGAAGATCGCACCGCTGGGACCCAGAAGGACATATTTTCCGTCATCTGTGAGAATGTTAGGTTTAAAAAAAGGACTAGATGAAAGGAAATGAAGACAAACTCACATAGATAAACCAGCGGTCCCCAAGCCACCGAAAATCAGTGTTTTGCCATAACGCGGTTGAACACGGTATCGTGGACCTCGCTTATGATCGATCCTATGTTCTGGTAGTAGAATGCGTTGAGATCATGTCCACAACCGAAGGACATGGATGAAAACGCACTGAGACATGGGACGCACTCCCCAAGTTCACCAAAATGAACTTGTTGCTATTGTAAGGCTGAGCGCAGCACAGCGGGGGTTCTTGGAGGTTGTATCAATAGTCTACAGGTAAATATTGTTCAGGAGATGGCTGGAATTAAAGAGAACAAAGTGAAACTCACGCAGATGGAGCAGGTGCCCCTCGAAGGTGCCGATATCACCAGGCAGGTCCAGGCAAGGCGGCGCTGACGCAGGAGTATGACCCCGTATGTTATGCTATGCTTAAGTACCATACTAACGTCTTCCAGCGTCGTCAAATCAAGGCCATGAGGAGTCTTTACTAACATGGGAGGTCGCACAATACCCGGCGCTCGTGCGAAGAGGCAGCCCAATGTTCGGGAAGATGGCCGGCACCAACCAGAACGCGCAGATGTGGGAGTAAACCCCAAGCGTTGTGCGCCGTATCATGCAGCAGTAGTACTCCATACATAGAATTGAGGGCGGGAGGGACGGAGGAGGCGGCCTACGTAGCTGTGGTGGTGGACTTCCAAGTTACGAGTCCTGAAGTTTACGTAAGGATTCGTTTTTTCAATTCAGCTTTCAGCCAGCTTTTCCGCGGGTATTTCAAATTAGTGTAGTACAACGTGGGAAAGCCTGTGGCGCTCCGTCTCCACCTCCACGTCGTTTTCTCCACAGAAAGTGCGCAAACCCGCATTCCGATCCCGAACATCGGCAGGAGGCGAGGCCGCTAGGAACGACGACTGTCAAGCGCTTTGTCGCAAGACGGGTGCTTCATCGACCTCCATGTCGTTTTTTTCACAGAACGCGCGTAAAGTCGTATTCTGATCGCTCGCTATCATTCTCGGCGCTCTGAGTCCTATTGCTATGCTATTGTTCACATTTTATTGCGAGTATTTTTGCTTCGTGCTGCGTTTTTCCGGTCATGGTACCTCGCGCCACATCCCTTCTGTCCTCTTCACACATAACTCCGTATCTCATGCCTGTTGTCCTGCAATTGTGCGATTTGGATGGGAAATACCGATCTACGTAACCTACATTACAGAGCTTCACACATAACGACGAAAACAGAGTGTTTCTACTTTTCATATGGACTTTTTTCATCAAAAGCGGGTGAGTTTTGGGTGATTTTTATCGCTGGGCATTATGACGATGGCGTGGTGCTACTTCATTGATGACATCACTGCTCCCGAGGATTGTGCTCATTGTGCTGTCGTTCAACTGTTTCTGTTGGTTCATTTCTGAATCGTCATTCTTGTGTCCGGCGCTGTGCGATTCATGCTGTACGTGTCTTACAGTTCTTTTTCCTTTCGTATGGACCTACTGATGACTTAAGGCCTGCTACCACCGACGATGCTCATTTTTCTTGCCTTTCTCCATGTTCCTTGGCACGATATGGGCAAAGTAATCGAGAGGAGCAATTGGCTGTCCTTTCATATCAACGTCGGGCATTCAGCATAGAAAGCTTGCTTTCTTCATATTTTGACAATGCCGAATGCATCGAGTTTCGGACTCTGCAGGCCACGACAGGAACTTTGATTACAGGCTCTTCCGCGGTAGAGTTTTTTGACCGGAGTCATTATGCTGACCATGATCTAGATATTTTGGTTGAACATACGTACGCCGCTCCCGTAGGGCAATGGTTAGCGCAAATCTGCGCCTTCACTCATCATATTCCAAGCTTGCGTTATGAACGTCATCACGCATGCCAACGCTTATAGTCTCTTTGCCCATTCTACTTTTATATGGCGCCGATCCTTGAATCATCCTATCTTTACACAAAAAGAGTACGACGCGAGAACGAAATACAAAAGCAGAGGTTGGACGTTTCCGATGGGAGTCCCCATAGCCAAACGAAATGATCCCTCTTCAGACTTAGCGGATGGCATCTGTCGCGTTGGAGACAACAAGTGCTGGGTGATTCCCCTCAGCCAAGGCCTGGGACTCCCTGCCGATTCACTTACCAACAACTCTTGGCACACAATCCACTTCAGAATGCGAGGCCCGCTTCCCCGTTCATATGTCTTCAAATTTGCCGTAAAATACCAACGGCTTACACTCTCAGATGACCACCTACAGCAGATGACAGCCCCCTCCCTTTTCCTGACCTCCTAGAGACCGCTCCCTTATAAACAAAATCCCTCCAGATCCTCGGCACAAATCGATGCCCGTCATCATCTTTACTTATATATCTCTCAATCTTTCTCCCCCCCCTTATCTCAAATATACACGAACAGCTGACATGAGATTGCATTAATCCATCTCTTACATCTTTATGCTATTTCTCTTATTGTATTTTCAATCTTGAAATAACAAATTTGTTTCTACCCATTCGAGTAGACAACTTTCCCTGTGAAAAAAATAAAAGACTCCTTAATTGGCATACGCAGCACTAAGTAGCCTTACCAATTACGAGTCCTGAAAATATGTAAGCATACAACATCCGAAAGTTGGTGACGCTCAGCCTCGACTGTGCTTCATGCCGCGTCTCTCCGGTTACAATACCTCATGCCACATCCTTTCTTTGTTCTTCACAAGTAACTCCATATCCCAAGTATACCTA
>JABCKG010007630.1:0-41551 GCA_018851835.1 Hypsizygus ulmarius | reverse complement strand
TGGTAGTTTCCCAGACTCTCACAGGGAGGGGCCCAAATTGGGAAGGAGACCGTGAGAGGATGGGAAAGCCGAGACTAGCATCGTCGAGGGAAAAAAATATGCATAAATAAATATCGGGAACGACCGAGGCTCACCTTGACACATCTGATTCTGGACTTGCTCGCTGCATGCACTCTGTCCTCTTCAATACCTTTCAAAGGCACCTTATGTTAGCTCACTGCTTGTATTCGTCAAAAATTAAGTCTTCTATCTTTCTGGCTACGCACTTCGGCTAAGGGACGGCGGTTACGAACCATATGGCGCTGAACTCCGGAACCCAATGAAAACCCGTTACTAGTTAGTTAACGTTCGTGAGACCTGACTCCGGAATTCATTCTCTCTGCCTTCTGGAGATGTAGGTCTAGTGGTCTCGGTTCATCTGCAACCATAGTTCAGTCTACCGTGATATCCTCTGCAATTCCTCCTGCACGGTACATTGTGTTATTTGTTTTCGTCACATATTGACTTCTGACCAAAGTTTTGTTCATCTTTCAGCATAATCAGTGATAAGCTGGCATCAACTTGGATTTGCATTTGGCCAATTATGATCACTGTGGTACAGTAAAATAGTATTGCTGTGCCAAACGACATGTTTTTGGGACTCAGGTTCGTTACTGGTTAGTTCAGATCATCACTGTCAATTGGCAGCGTAACGACTGCGTGGCGTTAATGCGACGCCTCAGACTATGGCTCTCGTGACCTTGTATTCTTCTTTGATTCCGAGATCCCCGACTCGGCGTCAACCTGTGCCTGTCAATGGTTCACCTCTCTTCTCAGGCTTCTCTCATCTCAAACCTCTGCTGGCGCTGCTGCGCAGTTGCTCCCCGTTGTCTCTGACACGTTCACTTTAGCTTTTGCCACCTTATCTCATTTGCACCAGCCATGGTCATGACGAATTCAGTAGGCGTTCAGTCGAATGCGGATCTCATAGCATTTGGACAGTCCCTAGAAGGAACTGAAATCGCGAGAATTTTGTCCATCGCGTCATTCAGTTTAACAGGTGCGCTGTGCTTCCAGTCTTATGAATTATGTATTTATTTAGAAGCGGGCCCAGTTTACGAGTATCTGATCACGTTGGATCAAGAGGTAGCGGAGAATGTACGGAGAGAAATTTCCGACTAATTCAAGTCATGGCTGGCTTAGAAACAATACTTCTGGACTGGTCGATGGACAACCTCACGGGTTCTATTCTTTCTGGTATGACCAGTTTTCCAGTCTACAACGGAAGTAGCTTATGAATGCTCAGAATCGCTACCTGCCCCCATTCATCATGCTGTACGTTTCTTCTTTCATGTGCTCGATTATTCGATGACTGACATTGCGACGAAAGGCTTTCGATCATTTGTCGGTAGTGGTTTCTCTATCCTCTCGCAGTACAACTGAGAAAATGCATTCTGGCAGGCTTTACTATTCCCGACCCATCCCCAGAAGTGAGTGCTATGCAATGCTAACCTATCTACATTGCCGAGACCGACTCATTGGATTGCATAGTTGTGAATTGACTGGATATTCTGTTCGAAACATACAGATTCTGACTACATAGCAGCTGTAAGCCATCCATCCAATCAGCATTCCTGTTGAATATCGTCGCAATTGGGGTCATTCAAGGTCCAGTATATATAGGCTATATCTGATATATGTGTACTTGACTCGTGCGTCCTCAGGTATACTTGTAACCCGAATCTGGTATCTGTTCCAAGGCAGTCGGATCATCCAAATCGGTACTATTCTCGGTTTTATCACGTCGCTGGTGTCATCTTTGGTTTTCTTGTACTTTTCGGCAAGCAAGCTTGAAATCATAAAATCAGAGGAGATCTCTGGCCTATTCCCTCACATCCGCAATGTGGGATGTCGCGCCGTGCGGCCACCGAACTTTTGGCGAATTTACATACCGTCCTTGACCCTCCATGTAAGTCACCTACATTAGTGCTTTCTGGCCATTGATATTCACTTTTGTCAGACGATTTTGTATATTCTGACGGCTGTACGAGCACTGAGGAACAGGCGTTTGCTGACGGATGCTCCTGTATTGAAACGACTCCTGCGAGAGTGAGATTGCTATTCTTCGAAATTTCAACTTTCTCTGCTCATTTTGCTTCCAGCGGTGGTTTCTTCTATTTCGTGGTGTTTGGTAAGGTGTAGTTAGCTGGAATGTAAAAGCAAGTCTGACCTGTGAGAATCCAGTCTCTGTGAACGTAACAGCCATTGGCTCCCTTTTGAAAAATATTCCTACGGTCAGCTATCTTTTCCTATGTCTTAATCCACGCCCTAATATGCTATCTGCAGGTCAATATCCCAGCAATCTTCTCACAGTAATTGACAATGCCAGCCATCTGATCACAATGGCTGACGTTCCCTGTACAGTTTCCTACTTACCACAACGTCCATTGCGGTTTCTCGCATCATGTTCAGCATCCACTCTTTGGCAGATAAACTCGGATCTGATTCAGCATGGCTTTTGAACAACGCGCAGCTCATTCGACTTGGGTTCAGGCGCGGCGCTCACGAGGGGGAACTAATTATCGAACGGAATACCGTATACGGCGACGATGACTCAGAAAGTACTTATGCGAATTCCGTCAACAAACTTGGACGCATAACCCCATTGAAAGAAACTCGAGTGGGGGTTTATGATGATTATTCTTGGTAATTGGCACTCTGCACAAACTGCATGAACACAGAGAATTTGATTTGGCTTAACCTATGGTTATCTTTTATTTCAGTGCGGGACCCAACCTTTCTTTGCTACACTCTCCTTCGCTACACTACTTGATTCACAGGATGATTACAATGAACTACTTCACAATTGACTTCCTTGTTATTTGTTAAAAACTCCAATTCTACCAATTTGAACCCCCTCCCGATCAGCCTCAAGATCCCCAGCTTGGGATATGGGGATACTGCCCATCTCTGGCTCATTAGCAATTCACTTCGCGCGACGTTGGGTCGGGTCATTCATTGGGCCCAATTGGTCTACGCTGGGTTTATCAAATGACTTCAAACGTGAAACGCCAACAACATTCTCAAGTAAACATGAACACGGTTCCATTATTTTAGCTTATTAATTCAGCTTACAAGGAGGGCGAGTGGGGCGAGAGGGAGTTCGTTAGTGATGTCAGCAGCGATGAAGATGACGGGTTGAGTGATTTGGAGGACATAGCGGTGCGTTTATTTCACTCATTTTCGGGCTTTTGTGGAGAAAAGGCCTGACAACGGGAACAATTCCCTACGTAAGACGATGCTTCAGAGGAGGAGGATGAGTCAGGCGAGGAAGGCGAGAACATAAGAGCAGGTCGTATCTGTCGGCGTGAATGATGTTTAGCCTCAATAGACAGATATCGATTTAGAATCTTCCTTACGTTGTGGGGATATTTGACTGTTTCAATCCATCGAGTGTGAGAGGAATCGCCAATTTTTTTGAAGAGGGTACCAGCATTGGAAAGCCTACGGTTGGTACAGGATATACTGTACGTTCTAAGGGCCGAGTTTGATATGCTCACCGAATATAAACTTCGGCACTGATTAAGTCTAAGACACCAGATGGGATTATATCCAGAGACGCCTCGACGCCCTTCGTGAGCAACAAGTTCTCAAATACGCCAGATTTCTTTGTTCCGAAGATGGGGACGATTACGGGTTTATCGAAGGTATGGTCAAAAGTCGCGAAAACAGTCCCGTTGAGCCCAACTGAGCTCACAACGCGGTCAATGGTGAGTTCGATTGGGAAAGGATTTTTTGACCATAGTGTGATTTTCGTGAGCGTATAACTTCCGCTTTGGTTAATTATAACCGGCGCCGTACCATCAAAGTCAACACTGCAATATTCCGTCGGCACTTCAACGTAGAGGCCTAAATTTAAATCAACTCACGAGATGATATTCATGACAAATGTGTCGAGCTATTGACAGCGCAGCTATTATTGAATGAAATGATCGAGAGAGACCTCCAGACCCCAAAATTCTCAGCAATTCAAGCATGTTAAGATATATGTGAAGGACTGCAGCCGGTGTAGCGCTGAACTGTTGGAAGAGGTGACCTCATCGGTCTCACTGTGTTGACAAAAGGTCTGAAACCACATGTACAAGCGGCTCTGTGTCAGATGATGATCAGCCAAAGTCAGTCACGGCGCTCAGCATGTGCTGCTCGATACCTTTGATAAGTAGGTCAATGCCAAACAAGCCTCTCCAAGTTGTCTTCAAGACCACCTTCACAAGGCTTTTGATTCAGAGAATGGCGACATTAAAGTGCGTCTTGAGAACATACCTACGAAGGTAAATCACCATTACCTCCGCACATTGCGAATGACCAGTGTTCGTCCATGTGACCCTTCTCGAGTCCATGATCTGCGTCAAAGAGTTACCAGAAGCAGAAAAATGTTCAGTTTTAGAAGTCGCGCTTGTGTGGAAGATTGTACGCACCATATGAATATCAAGGGCCAAGGCGAAGAAGGCTGTCGCGCATATTAACGCCGACGGAGCAAGTGTCTTAATTCTAGCGGATTTCACATGTAAGCCGAGATAGAATGTGAGCAAGGTACGAGTGATTTACCTAAATCTGGGTAATTGCTTTTAGAATACGCTCATTTGCAGCCATTCGCATCACGCCACACAGGGTCACATCTTCTTTCCGAGAAGTCGAAGGTCAGATGGAGAGAATGAACCGTGTCATAGATTCCTGACACGAAGCAATGTATACATTCGAGGATATCAAGCGAACGTACTGCATAATTGGATATCTCAGAATTCTTTCGCTCAATTACAACAGATCGAGAGCATCTTAAATCAAACCAGCTTGCCATCTGGAGAAACATTTGGTCAAGTGATGACGCAAAACTCAGAGCACTGCTTACGCGGTAGAGACGCCTGCTTGCGGCAAGACCGACAGCGGGAGAGGAATACCCAGTGCTCCCTTAATGGTACCAACACTGGACGGCAGCGAGATGAGAACAGTATCCAGTCAGAAAATAAACTTAACAGCTCACCGAAGAGTTAGCGTCCCACTGAGCACATCCAGTACGCCGGCCTCAATGACTGGCAGGGAACCAAGTAAACCCTGTGTGAGCGAGACGTCTGGGAAAGTTCCAGAGTTCGCGGTCCCAAGCAGAGGGACGACAACAGGAGCGCCGAATGTATGATCGAACGCAACGAACTCTGTGCCATTAAGTCCAGCAGAGAGTACAACACGGTCGATTGTGTATTCAAGAAGGAGGAGAGGGTTATTGACTGAGTGGCACGAGGATAGACAGATTCAGTTGTCAGAAATCAATTAGCCAAGTGGGTCGCACCGTCAAAATTTAAACTATGGGGTCATACATTTCGGTTGAATAAAATCGCGTTGACACGAGGGCGAACTCACGATACTTTGTTTGAGGTCACTGTATCAATCTGAACAGAGGCAGTGGTTCGTCATAGGCCAGTAGACAGAGGGAAAATCTGCTTACGGTGATGAAGACGGTGAACTTTGAAAACAGGCCAATCAAACCATTGATGACACTCTCAGTGCTCAGGCCATGGAGGGGGTCTGCAGCAGGAGCACCACCTGCACACAGGACAAACAGCGAAATCACTGGGATGAGCAGGGTATCGAAGCGCATTTGAGGTTGATCTGAGGGCGACCAAGTTGTGATGAGATGCAAGGAGTCCCAGCGTCTTTAAAGAGCTCGCAGATCCTCATTTATAAACAGGAATCTACCCGATACGCAGGCGTGTGGTTTTCTTTCGGGTGTTAGCCTGAATTATGATGCTGTTCTCGCACCAAGGGCGATCTCCGTCCCTTAATACGTCGGAAAATGGTAGAAAACATAGCCGATGCGTATTCTTGTGGTACTTGGTTGTCTTCTGAATCGGATGGCGAAGGAGCTCGAAGGAGGGCAAAGGTAAGAAGTCCTGGTCATGTGCTTGTCACGACACGAAACTCGTTCGACGTTCCCCTTTCATCCCGTGCCTCCTTACAGATGACTTCCATCATGATCAAGCCGCCACAACTTGTCCAATGCGAAAAGGATCACCTCTCCGACTTTCCTTCCAACCACCGTCGTCGTCACCGCTGTGCAAGGTGAAAACAGTATGCCTCACATCTTCTCTCATGCCGAGCTGAGGTTCCCTGCCAGTGCAACATTAGGTTAACTCTTGCGTAGCTGTCAGTACAAAGTCAGGGTCCCTTCAATGTCAGGCAGGGGAGTATACTATTTGATCGTTACGAAAGGACTGTAAAGTCCATACTCAACGCTTCATTCTAGTGTTTCGTATTGATTACGTAGATAGATAGATATTGTTATGTGCTCATATGATCATTTTATAGTCCCTTTCGACGCCAGTTTCAATACCTACGTAACAAGGAAATGCACATTGCAAAGTCATTTAGAAGAGCTTCCCTTCGACCTCTCGAATTGATAGCGCCGACATCAGAATAAATCCGTAGCATGCCCTGTAGTCGAAGACACAGTGTGGTACGAGTTTATGTCGGTCGGACGCCGCGTTCTGAGGACAGTAGGGTGCACTGACATTTCCTCGTTTGAGCATTAATTCGTCTCTTGTCAGGTACAAACGCAGACAAACGCTCTACTACTGCTGCTTGAGACGGATGCGCATATCCTTCCTCAGCCGTCTGGTCGTTTCCCCCCCTTCTTTGAACACACGCTACTTCGGCGGTTCGCGGCAGGGCCCCAATAGCCCGGGGGCCGGTGTGCTCCTCGTCTTTGACATAGCCAAGCCAAAATCCCTCTTCCCGACTCGGATTATGACTTCCCCTTAATTTACGCCACTCTCCGCATCTGCCACTCATGTCGACCTCCACCGGCACCGACGTTGAACCGGAACCTTGGTTCCCGCCATGGGCTTGATGTACTCCTGGATTCAAACACCATTTGCTTGGCTCGCCTGCCCTGTACTACTACTGCCGTATTCTTTGAATTGACAACAAACTGAAGGCAGCATACTAGCTTGGAAGTGTCCTTCCGAAGGATCTGACTTGACATTGTTCGTGAATCGCGATGTATATATGAGAACCATACAAAGTTCTACCGAAATGCTTGAACAGCCCAGGTTTGTCTTAGCTTAGATACAAATAGACCTGTTTATC
Organism: Hypsizygus ulmarius; assembly: GCA_018851835.1. NCBI lineage: Eukaryota > Fungi > Basidiomycota > Agaricomycetes > Agaricales > Lyophyllaceae > Hypsizygus > Hypsizygus ulmarius. The sequence goes on along the minus strand of JABCKG010007630.1, from coordinate 34,432 downwards.
ACCATGTGAGGAGCATAGGTAACATTGCGAGTCTTCTAGACAATGGGGATCGTGTATGAGCATAAGTTTGCATGATCAGAAAGACTTCGGGACCTATGCAGCTTCTGAATATTTCCGAAAACTCGCGAAGTCAGAATACAAGGACGGAACCATGGTACTAGGTTCCTGATACGACGCAATGTATATATATGAATTTTAGATAGCAAGCAAGCATGCTACATAAATGGTAGTCTGAGAGTCCTTTCGCTCAATTGTCAACCCATCAAGTCCACCTTAAACCAGAGAAATTTGCCACCTGCGGAAATATTTGGTTGACACAGGATGAAGTACAATTCAAAAGTCTGCTTACGCGGTTGAGACGCCTGCTTGCGGCAAGATCGACAGCGGGATAGGAAGGCCCAGCTGTCCGCCAACGGTGAGAACACTGGGAGGCAGAGAGGTGAGAACAATCTCCAACCAAGAGAGAAGGTTAACGACAGCTCACCGGAGAGTCAGCGTCGCGCTAAGCACGTCCAGGACACCGGCCGGAACGATTGATAGGGAACCAAGTAAGCCCTGCGTAAGCGTGACGCCTGAGATAGTTCCAGAGTTCCCGGGCGCAAGCAGAGGGACGACAACAGGAGTGGTGAATGTATGATCCAATGTCAGAAACTCTGTGCCGTTAAGTCCGGCTGAGAGAACAACACGGTCAAGGGCGTATTCAAGGACGAGGCTCTTAACTGGGCAGTATGGCACGAAGATAGTCAGGTTGAGTCGTCAGAAATCAATTGGCCAAGTAGATCGCACCATCAAAATTTAAACTGTCGGTAATATGTTTCGTTTGAATATAACCGCGATGACATGAGCGCGAACTCACGATACTTTGTTTGAAACCAATGTATCAATCTGAACAGAAGCAGTGGTTCGTCAGAGGCGAGTAGAAGGATGGGGGGGGGGGGGCTGCTTACGGTGACGAAGACGTTGAACTTTGTAAAGATGCCAACCAAATCATCGATGATACTTTCAGCGGCCACGTCTGTAGCCTCTGTAGCGGGAGCACCACCTGCACACAGGACAAGCAGCGAGATCACTGGGATAAGCAGGGTACTGAAGCGCATTTTGAGGCTGATCTGAAGGCGAACAAGTTTTGGTGAGATGTTGAGAAACCCAATGTCCTTCAGAGTTCGCAGACCCTCATTTATACCCAAGAATCTACCCGAGGCACGTAATTTTCTTTCGGGACTCAGCCTGAATTATAATGCTGGTTCTCCCACCAAGGGCGATCTCCGTCCCTCAAGACGTCGGAACATGATAGAAAACACAGCCGACGCGTATCCTTGTGGTATGGCAGAAGAGTGCGTATTCTGATCTGTCATGCATGTCACGGCTGAGCATTTTGCACTGGCGATCGATCCATTCGAGGGTATAAAGGGTCCGGAGAATGATAGGAAAGTCTTCTTCTTCGACATCCTGGAATCTCGAGACCTGTGAACTTGTGAACAACTGGCAGGCACAGAAGACTGAAGCAGACCGAAGCAAAGAATGATACGTACACACGTTTTTCATGGCTTAGTCGCTCCGGCGAGAGTGAGAGGGAAGTACAAAGATTTCGATGAATTAAGACGTTGCCTACTTGTGAGTGTCAAGACAAGTCAAATATTCACAGAGTGCGCTCAGCCAGGCGCGGGCATCGGGGAAACCGGCAGAGAACATCTGTCTCACCCACCGTTTCGGTTAAGGTTGGGACGAGATTCTAGTCCACACAGAGGAACATGGAGACTAGAGCGGCACTTTGTGGGTGGCATATAAACGCAGAATTGCTTTCCCAATCGTAGGCAACTTGCGTGGATTGAAAAAATTGGGAGTCATTGAAATTGCACAGTATTGGGTAACGGGAAGGGACGGTCAGGGATCCTAGAGGTTAGGAGGAACCGTAGCCGAAACGGTTGGTTTCCCGCCGATTTGCCCGACGCCTGTCGAGTTTAAATAAAATAGATCGACTGTCATCTATCTCTAGAGTCTGCACTTGAGACCATGTCGAATTACTGTCTCTCACCGTCACGGTTGTAAAATTCCGTGAAGATCTATTCTTTAGCCTTGCTACGGGGATGACATGCATATGTGTTCACGCGGCTATGTTTGGGCTATAGCTCGGAATTTACAGGAAGTGAAGCCTGAGGCCTGTGATATATGGATGGGCCTGCACAGTGGTTTTACGCACCATGGCCACGAAAAGATTGGGCGCTTTCCTGAAGTTCGCAGAAGCGGAAGTTCAATTTTAGCTTACATAAGCCTCGTTGAGCCTCAATGATGCAACACAGTGGCACTGTCACTGGCACTGGCACACACATCGAACTGTTCAAACACAACCGACTTCCATGGGACGCTGGACCCAGTATGATGAAGTCTGTGGTTATCTCGCTGAAAAATGCGGTATTCACTTATCGGAACTGAGAAACAGGATGAAAACCGCCTTCCGGAGGGAATGAAGAGGACGGGATACGATGCAGACACAGAGCGTTATTACTTTCAAGACAGGGATGGTAGTGTCTGGCAGGGCGCTGAGGGCGCTGAGTTTAGTGAGATGACTAGAGGTGCTACAATCCCCTCCCGACGCTGAGAGTTGCATAGGAATGCAAGTCTAACTTCATGTCCTTCTAGTTTCCGGCCCCAGTGGGTCGTCAGGTCCACATAACTATCAGGAAGGGGATATAGAGACTGCGCCTACAAGGCCAGATGGATACCAGCCGATATCGACTGAACCTGTGAGCGAAAGCATGCTTTGTCGGCCCATATCATCTCCTGACTTGGAATCATACAGACTCAACCGTCAATGGCGTACCAAAGTGTCAACACTAGCGCTTACAGGACCCTATTCCCATTCTTTCTCATTGTTGCAGTCGTCCTCCTTCTTGTGTGGCGTCTGATCCTATCTCCGGGGCTCTCTTCTCCCACCAACGTGTGCCCGAAAAGGACCACAGGATATTGGGTGCAACCTGGCGATTCCTGCTGGGACATATCCAAAGCCCATGGCTGTTCCCTTGAAGAGTTTAAGGAACTCAATCAAAAGGTGGACTGTGCTGCTCTTATGCCTGGCACCACCGTCTGCCTGCCGAACGTCCCTCGCACGCCACCTTCATGAGTTATGTTTTCTATGGATATGTGTTTGTATGTAAATTACCTGCATATTTAAGCTCCTCAATGGATTCTGAAGGACTTGGTTACCGCGGTTTATCAATGACACTCATTCTTTTCGTTCATTCGAGATGATCGATGAGCGATGAGCGATGAGCGCTGAGCAGTTCTTGAATGCTTGACAAGTGTAGGCCAGGCTTTGAATCCCGAACACGAACTGGCTGGCACCTGGATTAACGCCGCCCATATTTTAAATTACATGTTCAACCATATCGCAAATCCGGTATATCTAGTCGTCCTCCGAGCCTGTATCAGACCCTGCCTCGTCCTCGCCCTCTGCGCAGTTGTGAGATCCAATAGGATGAGGATCGAGATACAGTTTAGACTCACCGCTGGCGATGTCGTCTTGCGACACACTGGCTTGCGCCTGCGCCTTTCGAATAAGAGCACGGGTTTCGGTGTCTTCAAGAGGTATTATGTCAAGGACGGTTTCGCCGTTTTTGTCCTTGATGCTATTCGTGATCAATGATGTGAAGTCAACCACGCTCGACTTTCTTTGTCGACATTCAGCCTACCTTGTGTCTGCACCAGCGTCTAGCAAGCTCTCCACGATATGTCTTCTCAGAGCGGTATGCTCAATTCTCACTGCAAAATGGAGTGGTGTTGCTTTCTCGATCAAGTTTATTGGATCGACATCGCATTCTTCATGTGATAGGATGTGTTCTAGCACGTCCGTTGAGCCATGGGATACTCTGCATGAGAAGCATCGTCAATTCTTGAGAATGTGGGCCTTCGTTGGTTCTCACGCGTTGTGAAGTGCTGAAGGACCCGCCTTTGTTCATCTCTGAAATCGATTCGAAGTTCAATTCGAAAACATACGTGTATTTCCCAAGCTGGTCAATCCAGAAGTTCAGAAACGTTCCTCTGATTAGCGTATGAGCTTCACTAACCCGTCTTTACAGTTGATGTCAAAATCTCCTTGCTCGAATACTTCTAGGAGAAGGTCCTCGTTGTCAGATCGGGCAGCTGCGAGAAGTCGCTCATCTGTTTGAGGTGGTCCGTTGAGGTGGGTTTTTTACGGGCTCTCATTGGACTCACTATTTGATGCACCCTCGGATTCCATGCCTTATGGAACTGAACCTGAGAAATGAAAGTGGAATGCTGGAAGCCAATGCCAGCTAGTAAGAGCCAAGATAAGATCGATCGCATCCCGGACCGATCAGAACCGCCACGGCAGTTGGTCGAAGTCCTGTTCAATAGAAACCTCCAGAAACTTACCACGTCATACACACTCCTCAAGCCAAATCTAGACCAGCGACTGCCTCTAGTGCTATAGTTGCTGTAGGTTGCCACTGCTGTCCCTTGCAGAGGATGAATTCCTCATTCTGGTGAAGGAAGGCCGTCTTTCTGCACACCGGTCATGGACAATGGATTTCAAGAGGTGACTTGTCAATTGATTCATCAAGTTTCTTGCTGACACTAGAAGTAATCAGGATGATGATGCCTACGAGATTATTGTAGAAGGACCTGCCTCTACTGTTTCACGTACATGGACGGCAATTGGAACGAGCGAGCCGCAATGGGTTGCCATCAAGAGTGCTACAGTAGCCAAAAAATTCTCCATGGAACCTCACGATATCAAGAAGGAACTTCGTATCCTCTCAAGTCTTTCACATCCGAACGTGGGTCCATACAGTGTATGAACACTTTATCTTGACCCTTATTCCCATTCTTCAGATAATCAATACACTGTACCACACGGAAGACACACAGTGGTCGACGCTCTATATATGGATGCCTTTCATCCCTATGTCACTCACGGAGCTTCTCATGTCTCCCTCCTTCGCCCCTCGTCCATATCTGCTCTCAAGCTCTGACGACGAAGTTTTGAATCGTGCAGCAATGCGTTTTGATTTCATCTCACAATCACTCATTTACCAAATCATTTCTGCTGTGGCGTATCTTCATGCTGGCGGTATTGCGCACAGAGATATCAAGCCGAACAACGTCTTGCTGACAATGGATGGATGCGTCAAATTGATTGACTTCGGCATCGTTTGGAAAGACTCCGAAGACGCAGATACAAAACGCGGTGATATATGGCCAGAGTCTGCTGACAAGATGTATTTTGAAGTTTCGACAGGGTGAATATTCTCTTGTCGCTAAAAGAGTCACTCGTATCTTGTAACTGAGCACGTTTAGGCCTTACCGCGCACCCGAGTTACTTTTTGGCACAAGAAGCTATGACGCGCTTGCTATCGATCTTTGGAGCCTCGGAGGCACAATCGCCGAGTTCTTCACGCCACTTCGTCTCTGTTCAGATGAGGAGGAGGACTTTGGCGAGGCAAACGAGGTAGACACCTACCCACCCGAACCATTTATCGTACCGAAGAACGTAATACCTGGATGTCCCGGAACACAGTGGTACCGCGACAGCCTATTCAACGGCGAACGCGGAGAACTCGGGCTGGCCTGGAGTATATTCAAAGTTCGCGGTTCCCCGACAACCGCCAATTGGCCTGTAAGTGTGTTGAGTAGCCCTCATTCAGCAGCTGCTAATACGTAGCTAATTCAGGAGTTTGAAAGTTTACCAGATGCCAAAGGAGTGAACTTCATTGATGTACCGCCCGTACCGCTTGCGCCACTGTTACCGAATCTGCCCTCATCGCCGTCGACAGGAGTTAATGATGAGGGATTGAGCTCTATTCACTATCCTAATGACGACCTGCACTCCTCCGCTTTGGATCTACTATCACGATTCCTTGTCTATCCTTCAATAAACCGTATAAGAGCAGCCCACGCTCTCTTGCATCCTTGGTTTGCGAACAAAATTCTCCTGCCCTCGGGTTATACTGCTGAATCTATCTTGGTGGAAAAACATAGAATGAGCGAGATGGAGGGAAAGACGCTGGGCCAGTGGTTGCAAATCATGACGGGTCGTATACGTGAGTGATGACGATTCTAGAACTTGTGACGCTGGCTAGCCTCAAGTGAAATGGCGTACCGGGGGCGCTTACTACAGCATTTAGCGAGGCTAACAATATGTCGCTTCGGCAGATAGTGGCAAAAAAAGGTTATTACAATACTTAATACAACTACGCATAGTATGGCAGTACAGCAATCATGCTGTTGACGGCGATACAACAGTCAAAGCGTGGTTGTCAATCGAAATACCTGTCCCTCTGTCAGCTTTCGTCGGCAGCAAATCAATGGACGAATGAACTTACTTCGAGTGGCATTCGCAGTCTTATAGATTCCGATGAGACGGTGGCTCAGTTCGAACATGTCGTTGCTAATATGATGATCAACTAAATGTTTCAGCTGAGGACGGCGTGCAGTGGCATACCGAAGTGAGATGATGATAAATTGTGCATTCTTCGTGCGGTCTTTAATATAGTTCGCAACAATGGAAACGTTCCTGAAGTCCAGAGCCGCATCGATCTCGTCCATGAAATACAGGGGTGTGGGCTAGGAAGCCATATGAGTTGCGTCATGTCACCAGTGATCAAGTTCCTCTCACCTTAAAAACATGCAAGGCGAATACAAGAGCAAGCGAACTTAGGGTCTGGAATTGGGAGGATAATTAACTGGCTGTCTAAAGCACTTGAGGAGATAAATACCTTCTCTCCACCAGACAAATTCGAGATATTTTTCCAGCTCTTTTTTGGTGGCATGACACTAAAGATGATCCCTTCCGAGAAAGGATCCATGCTGTCCACCAATTCCAGCTCAGCATTACCACCAAGAGTAATCATCTAAATGCCCAGGTGTCAACATTCAGGCATCAAGGTTTTGGACCTAGCATACCTGGTACATCTCCTTCAACTTCAGAGAGATGAGATTGAAACCAGCCATGAACTCATCCAACCGCTGCTTCCTCAAGCCGTCGTACATCTGCTTCTGAGCGTCCCTTTGGCTGGTGATTGTATCGAGATCCTTGGCGCGGTTCAAAAACTCTTCTTCGCGCTTCCGGTACTCCTTCAGGACGCTCAAGTCAGGCTTTGCCCTTTTGAGACTCTCTGTTGAATGAGCATTTGAGAGGGGGCAGAGAATATATATGACAGATTTTCTTACCATCAAGCAACTCGATATCCGCCACCATCTCTCGCTTCTTGAGCTTAGCTAACTCATCTACGCTGTACGTGTGCAGTTCATTCGAAGATGTTTTCTGTTTGGCCTTTGACTTAGGTGGACAGGCCTCTCCTGGTTCCGGTTTAACAGCGTCCTCCCCCTCACCTTCAGCTTGTATAGCCTGTTCAGATTCAACTGCCGCGGCCGCCTCTTCACTTTCCTCCTCATCCTCCTCCTCATCGTCGCTATGGAACATCTAAGTACCCTATGCGGAGGATTTAAGAAAGACACTGACTCAATCTCTTCCAAGTGGAGTTTGTCGTGTTCATTACGCCAATGGTCAATCAGACGCCCGTTCTCTTTAGCTTCCTTCTGCACATCGCTTAAGGCTTGCTTGATCTCCATCTATTGAACAATAAGTAACACAGTTATCAAGGTAAAAAAAGGATACTAACCTCCTTTCGCCTAAAAGCTTCGATCTCCTGATCTTTAGCATCTAGCTCGGCCTTAAGCAAGTCAAGGTCCTCTTTCGAGTTCTCCGCAGCAGATTGTGCCGCATTGACCTTCGCGCGCAATTCCGTAACATATGTCTCAAGTTCCCCAAGCTGTCCACTAAGCTCCGCAAGCTCAGCATTAATCTCTTCGACTGCGACTGTATTGCTCTGGATCGCAGCATCGGACTTGACTGAATCCTTTTCGGCCTTGGCTTTGGCAACTTCAGCCTTGGTTATTTCATCATTGGCGAGAGTGATGTGGAGCTTGATGCCGTCGACTTTGGATTTCTGGGTAAGAAGTCGAGCGCCGCCAATGTCCAAGATTTTCTTTTCAAGATCCTTGATGGCATTCTCGATCTTGCCCGACTTAGTCTGAAGTTCTTCTAGTTCCTCTGTCGATGCAGCGATCTCAGTGTCCAAAGTTGAGATACGGGAAATATCTCCTGCATTGGGCTTGCTCTGAGACCTATGCATAAACTTTAAGCACGCCTGATATAATCCCGATGGCAGTAAAATACAAACCTAACTTCCTGCAACCTCTTCTCTGCATCAGCAATTCTCCGCTTTGAATTCTCGATGTCAAGCCCCAGCTTCTGATACGCCATATCAATCTGCGGCCCGGATGTTTTCAGCCTCTCCAGTTCCACATCCGCCTGTCTCAGCTCCCCAAGCGCTTCCTCCAGCCTCCTCGATGCATCCTGGCTTTCCTGTTCATATGTTCGGAGTACTTCGGGACGCACTGCATCTGCCGCCAATTTCGAGCTCATCCCACCCCTCGAGGGCTGGGTCCCGCCTCCAGTCATCACACCAGAGGTCTCGATAAGGCCACCAGCTAATGTCACAACACGCCAGCGACGTGCCCCACCAAACGCGATCCGATTCGCCTGGTCCATGTCCTCAGCTACGAGCGTGTTGCCCATGGCTTTGTAGAATGCGGGAGCGAACTTAGAGTCCTTAGGTTTCACGAGGTCGAAGAGGCGTGGAACGTTCTCTGGCGTGTTGATCTTGTCCATTGCGGAGTTGCTTTTGAGCTTCTCGAGGACCATGAATGAGGCGCGCCCGACGTTCTGTGTTCGTAGGTACTCGATACAAGCTTGGCCTTGGTCAACCTTGTCGACGACCATGTGGTGAAGTGAGGGCGTTGCAGTGGAAACAGCGACATCGTATTTGTCGGGGATGGTTCCCAGGCTTCCAAGCCGTCCCTGGTGGAATTTGAGGTTGGCAAATGAAAGAGCAGAAATTTTTTGGACCACGTACGTGGAATCCTTGGATACGACCCGTGGCCTGGAGCCTTGTAAGGGAATCGAGGACTTTCCCCTGAGACCTGTTGTCGGCTTGGGATGCTTTGGCTTCGTCAACTTTTTGACGTGAGGAAGAAGCTTTCACCCTCCACTCGTCGACCTTCTTTCGGCACTCCTATTCAGCCAAGTTCTTTAGCATGATGCTTACCGTGGAAAGGGTAGCTCCCACCTGCACGGTCTGTTCAGCAGCATTCGTCTGCGTTTGCAGATTAGTCTTGTTGCCTTTGAGTTTTTCGTACTCCCGGAGCTAAAAAACCCACGTCAAAAAAATCAAAAGAGGGAATAGCAACCTCAGCGAACCTTAACACCATGGTCGCTATTTAGACTATCTAGCGTCCCGAGGGCTTCCTTCCGAGTAGCCTCCAGTGCCTCTGCCTTCTTGGCCAAGGCTTCGCGCTCGCTAGACGCAACGTCAATCTCTGCTTGCTTCGCGTTGATCTTTGCTGTCCAGGGCTGCAGCTCTTTCTGCTTCACCTCGATTTGGTCATGGAACCCCTGGGTTTTATCTGCGTGAAAACATACATATACCATGTTGATGAAATGGTGGAAAACAACATACCTTTGAGACTATCTCGGATCCCCTCAAGAACCTTCTCCTCTGTGACCAAATCATTCTCGAACTTATCCGCCTTCGCTTTCTCTCTTTCAATCTTCTCTGAGTTGTCCGTGATATCGCGCAGAGCCTTCGCCTTCGCGCTTGTATCCTGGCAAGAATGCAAATGAACAACATTAATCAATCAGATTTGAGACACACACATCCTGCAGGGACTTCTTGAGTTTCTTCGCCTTGCTAGCAGCGTGCTTTCGGCGTTCCTGTAATCCAACTTCTTGTTTTTCATGAGCGGCGAGGTCTTTGACGGCTTCTTCGGCGGCGGCACGGACTTCCTGTTAGGGAGTAAAGATATGGATCTGAAAAGAAAAACCATGAAGGGAAGGACGCACATCGTAGGCTTTCTCGCGTTCTTCGTAGTGTTTCCGGAGCATCTCCAAATGAGTGATGTCGTCTTGGTTCCGGTTCGTCTCGTCTTGAAGGTCCTTCTTATATCTGGCCTGAAAAAAAAAGTAAGTAATTGATCGGGAGAAAGTAATCACTACTGAACCCACAATATTAGCCTCAAATTCCTCTTCGTTTATAAAACACCTCCATAAAATCCACTGCCACATCCGCGACTGTGCCCGAACATGATCATTCTTCAAACGCAGATAGTCTTCTGCGTCCTTCTTCTCCTTCTCTAGAGCTGACTTTTCTTTCTCCACAATTCGCAGTCGATTAAGCTTAACTATCCGTTCTTCTTGCAGCCGCTCCATCTCAACCATCGCCTCGTCGATGGGCTCCTTGAACCTTGACGTCCCAATGATATCTTCAAGGTACTCAAGCAGTCCGTCGTCATGCTCAGTCGCAGCTTTGGGTTTCATCTGGGCTATAGATTCGACTTCTCCCTGGGAGTGTAGGTGTCAGAAGTACGGACGAGAAAAGGCATGGGTGGGACAATCGTACTTGGAGGATGAGGAAACGATTATGGTCGAGATCGATACCTCGTCCCTTGAGAAGCGTCTGCACCTCCGTGTAGGTACTTGGACGCCCATTGATGGTGTACCTGCTTGAATTATTCTTGAATGCCTGCCGCGTAACGATGAGCTGCGAGCCCGGGACGACTTCATAATCGTCAGGTCCAGGCTAAAAATGAGTAAGTGGGAGCAAGAGAAACTGTGGAATAAGTGACAAACCAGATCGACGATATCCCGGAAGTGGACTTCAACACTGCAGTCGTCGAGATCGGGGTATCTTGCCGAGTTATGGATCAGCTCGGAGAGCTTGCCCTGACGCATCTTCGAAGCGCGGTAGCCAAACACGAATAAAAGTGCATCGATGGTATTAGACTTGCCAGATCCATTGGGACCCACTATTGAAGAGAAGGACTGCAAGAACAATAAGTTTATGAGAATGATTTAGAAGTATGAAAGTCAATTACCTTGTGAAACGGCCCTATCTCTTGCCGGCCTGCATAGCTCTTGAAGTTGACGAGAGCCATCTTGTGGATGACCAAACGTGATTTTGGTCCAACAGGTTCCTCGGGCAACGTTTGAGGCAAATTCAAAGGGGCGGGCATGGGCGGAGGCTCGAACAAAGACTTTTCCTCTTCTTCCTCAGGTTCCTCGCCGCGTCCAGCCTCCTTTGGCTCAAAATGATTTGCTCCAAGTTCATCAGAGGCTTCCGGCCCTTTTGCGTTGGAGCCCTTCCGAGTGGCCAAATTCTTTGCAGCAGAGGTCAATTTGGAGGTGGATTTAGGCATTCGGCGGGTGGGTTTCGACTCATCGTCAGATGTGAGCATTTCAGCATCTTCGTCCTCAAATGAGACGCGCTGGCTTGATATATGTGGCTGGGCTTCAATGCTTGGGCTTCTCCCCCTCGGACGAGATGGCTTCAGATGCTCTTCTTCTCCCTCTTCCTCCTGTACGTTTTTATCCTGACTTTCCTCCTCTTCATCACTCTCATCAGAGTCCTCGATCGTATGCGTTGGAATGGGTCGCTTTCGAGCGGCGGTCGATTTGACGGATTGTGACTTTCGGCCGTTGGATTTAGGGACATTGTCTAGAGCATGCGTTGCGTCCTCATCCGAAGCGCGTCCACCAGATCCCCTCAGTTGAGTTTTGCTGCTATGTTTTTGGGTACCTCTACGTGCTGGCTTCACGTCTTCCTCTTCAACGTCTAGTTGGTCCTCGTCCACTGCAGGCTCAGGAACAACTGAGGCGCGGGACGGTCGTCCTGGACGAGTCCTGCTGGGATGAACAGCCGATGAAGATTTACCTTTGGCAATTCGGCGCGTAGGTTTCTCCTCTTCAAAGTCACTGTCCTCTTCCTTTGGATCAAGCGATGGGCGCGCCTTTTTGACCGGGGGTGGTGAATCAATTTGCTCGTCTGTCTCAGCGACTTCTGCAAGAATTCCTCGCGAACGAGTCGACGTCCGGCCTTTGGAAGTAGTAGTGCTGGGACGAGCCGATGTTGATCTGCGCGTTCTCGACGGCGGTTCGATTTCCTCGGTGGCCGAGTCGACTGCCCGCATCCTCTTGCGCTTCGCTGGTAATAGCTCGACCACAATGGGTTCAACGGATGCTCTGGTAGATCGTGACGACCGACGAGGGGGCATCGTTGCCTTTGTTTGAAATTTCGAGAGTTAAAGTACTTGTTACTTTCCGGACTTGTTGAAACGCGTCCTGTCACAGCGTGTCACGTCTGTGTCACCTGACCTTGACGTGAATGAAGGCATTCCGATTCGGCATGTCCGTGTCAAACTTTCTTGTCAAATTACATCCAAACTCCATTCTCGGCGTCTATGTTCAACCCCTTCACATTCGTCTCAGATTACCGCCAAAGATAACAAAGGGGGGCGTGGGTGTCCAACTCTTGAACAGCATTCATCATGCGCGACACCTCTCGGAAGACTTCGGTATGTTGGACTACTAGGGCATTCAATTCTTGCTTTTCAACATGTGATACAGAGCGATTACGATGGGTATTTCAGCGACGATGACGACGAAGTCATTCATGCCTTCGACGTTATTGGTATGGTCCATGATGAAGGTCGAGTTCTTTCACTCATTTACCGCCAGATTCGCAACACAACTCTCCAGTAAAAGCGACACATCAACATCTGCCGAGTTTTACATCTTTTCAGTCCCTCAACTACTCAAGGGACTCCATGAGCAGTCACGCAGTGGCATCATTGCAAGAAGAGCCCACAGTCGATGCATGTCAGTCATTGACTTTCCTTGAAAACAGTGCAAACACTCAGTGACTCCATCAGCTGCATCGTCTTCCCATCGTACCTCACAATACCCATCCACGCCTACAAGGAAACGCGCGAAAACGACTGCGGGCACACCTGCCAGCCGACTAAGTGCTGTCAGAAGGACATTTTCCGAACTCGACATCGAAGCCGGAAAATGTGCGTTCTCCTCGTGTTCACGGCATCTATTTTTAACTATTCCTCAAAGCTTCAATGTCTCCTCCCACACCAAAGAGACTGTTTGCTCAGACCTCGATGAGCGGACCAGAATCAACCGTCAAGTCAAGCACCAAGGTGAGCTTGTATTTTGTTGGCCTGCATATTGCAACTTACATTCGATCACCAGGGAAAGGCTCGTCTCCGCGTCGTGACCATCTCTGATGACGAGTCCGACGGGGAAAGAAATGAGGGTATGTCTACCTTGCATAAATATCATAGTCCAACACTTGGCTGATCACATCGTGTCTGGTGTCTGTAGTCTCGATGAGTATGTTACCTGTGATGTTTGTTGTTCTTAGTATCTATCTCACTGTATGATGTCCAGTTCTCACCGATACAGAGACAGACTCCCCGGGTGGGTGGTCCGAGGTCAACGCTTCGCCTCAGAAAGGCATGTCCTCGCTCTCCTCCATCGACTCCGGCTGGTCGATCCCACGCACAAGTTCATTTCAATCCACAAGCTCGAAGAAGCGCACCGGCGACACCCACACACCGTCAATTAGCTCGCCGTCGAAATATCGAAAGCTCGAGAAGGCTGCGCCCTCGGTTCGAAAGGATACATCGCGCCCCAAAGTCGTGGATGACCTCTTTAATGATTCGACTGCTTCTGCCCTAGATAGTTTCCTGCAAGGACCCATCGGTGTGGACCTGGAGTCAAATATTCTTGCCCACGACACTCACATTCAAAGCCTCCTAGACGGCGCGCAGATTTCATGGGGGGTGCAGTACGAGCTTGCGCGGGGCGTAACAAATGGGCTGTGGTTATGGTCCGAGGTTGAGCCGAAGATCGACATGCTCAAAGGGCCTAATGCCAGGTCCGCCAGCAAAGTCCGGAGCCTAATGCTTGGACGAGCGGTACAAGGTGGTCCGGATCCCGCTGTTTGGTATGTCCCATTCTAGTTTCACGTTGACAGCAGTAATCTGACCTTCTCCTAACAGGGAAGAGCTCGACCGCGAGCAAGCTGCGATTCTCGAGAATTGCGAGCGCGGGCTGGGACTTATGGGAGAGTGGCAGGGTGAGAGTAGCTGGTACGGCGGGAAAGTCCAGCAGCTTGCGCGGCTTGTTCGTTCTGGCGGCAAGTATGCTATCCACCTCGAGGCTCCGGAAAAACGCCGCTCATATCGACTTGCGCGGTACCTCGGCTCACGCCGGATTTTACAATTGCGCATCCCCGATGAGCTCATAAAGAAGGAGAGCGAAGAGGTTAAGGCTTTTCTCCTGAAGAAGTTTGTTCTTTGTGGTCGAATATTCGTGCCGTATTATGCGAAGGACAATGGGGTGTATTTGGTAGAGACAGATGAAGACCATGAAAGGCGTCCGGGAGCGTGGTGTGGAGATGGGTTCAGGAAGAGCTTTGCGGAGGTTATTGCATGGCATAATAGGCTGGATTTGAATAAGAACCAGGTTGATTACAGTTTCTTCTCTTTTTGGGATTAGAACATACTGACATGTTGCTTTACTCTAGCCAATTAGCAAATGGTCAGCGAGGTTCGCACTAGCCTTCTCGAACTCGGTTCCTGTCCTCCTTTTTGAGGAAGAAAATATCAGCATGATCGATGATATCTGTGCGTCATCCGCCCTTTGCTTTTACGAGTCGACTGAAACGACCACTGCCACAGATGCCGATGACTGGGATCCAACAAAGGGGAAAGCCCCTGCCGAGAAGATCCACACCGACGGCGGTGGCTATATCAACGAAGCCGCGCTCAGGATCATTGCAATTATCCTTAACTTGCCGTCGCGCCCGAGCACCATACAGGGTCGAATCCAAGGTGCCAAGGGCGACTGGATCCTGCATCCGACCAACACCGACCCCTTTCCCCGTATCTGGATCCGTGCCTCGCAGAGCAAGATAACGCACCTCTACCCACTGGACCGCGCGCACCGCATCTTGGATCTGCTCAGCGTCGCACGTCCGTCTCCGCCGATCAACCTCTCGAAGCAGAGCATCATCAACGTGTGGCACAATGGTGTTAGCGCCGACGTTTTGGCGAGATTGATGGAACAGGGCTTGAGGGAGGTGGAGCCGCTGATGCGGTGGGAGGGCCCGAGTGCGATGGAGTGTTTGTGGAGAGTGATTGACCAGCTTGGCGGTGTGGCGAGGGGAAGGCTGGCTCGACTGACGGCGGGGCTCGGTAGGGTACTGGGGTTGCAGAGGAGAGAGTGGGGCGGGGAAGACGTTGGTATGGAGGGAGAAGGAGAGGAAGAGGTTCCGCCAGAGCTGATAGATGAGCTGGCGGCGCCGTCGTATAGTGGGAGGAATGACTACAGCGGAAGTGAATTGTTCTTCCATTTTCTTTCTCTTCGTCCTTGCTGATAAATACTCCAATTAGGGCCATTCACAATGCATGAGTTTGCATTGGAACTCGTACAGGCTGGATTTGAACCCCAGAAACTGAAGGCTCTGCGCGAGAAAATCCGGTATATTGTTCAACAAACGATCTCTTCAATGGTGGAAAAGTTCCAGATTCCCCTTGAGCAATCTTTGAATGCCGTTATTATTCCCGGTGAGTGATGTCCTTCTCCACGGAATGTGATTCTAATGGCTCTGTATAGATCCATTAGGTGTTTTGGAGCCTGGAGAGGTTTATTATCGATCGTCTCAGTCCATCACCGATCCAGCCACGCAAACGACCTTCAATGTTATGACGGGCGATGTCTTGGTATTTGATTTTTTTTTTTGAATGACACGGATTCTATTGCTAACTACTGGACTGCTATTAGCTTGGGAGGTACGTTACCTGAAACCCGTGTCGAGTGAATCAAGTCCTGAACAACCCCAGATACCCTGTCCGCCTTCCATCGGACATTCAAAAGGTTAAGGCCGTGGATAAGCCTGAACTGGCTCGATGGTCGGATGTCCTTATCCTTCCTACGAAAGGAACATTCAGTTTGGCAAGTCTCCTGAGCGGCGGCGGTAAGTCAAGGTCTGACACTACCATTCCAACACTTTTGATTATGTTCTCAAACAGATGTGGATGGCGGTATGTATAAATCTTTCTGATGACCATCGAGTTTATCTTCAACTTTCTCGCCAGATGAAGTTTTCCAGATCAAGGAACCATCTGTCGTCGAGCCCTTTAAGAATAAATCACTGACGGCGATGCCTCCGAACCTCATCAGAGACAACTTTGAGGGGCAGGTAGAGACTGTCACTGTGTTTGCGGAGCGTGTTGCTGGTATGACCGCTCAGGATGCGCAGAAGGAATTCCAATCAGTCCTACTTTTGAATCTTAATGATTCAAAGGTCGGGCTGTATTCTAACTTCCACGACTTTGCTGTGTGGAAGTATGGCTATGCCCACCCATTCTCCGTACGCCTTGCGTA
This sequence comes from Hypsizygus ulmarius, assembly GCA_018851835.1. Lineage (NCBI taxonomy): Eukaryota > Fungi > Basidiomycota > Agaricomycetes > Agaricales > Lyophyllaceae > Hypsizygus > Hypsizygus ulmarius. The sequence goes on along the minus strand of JABCKG010007630.1, from coordinate 18,117 downwards.
CATGTAAGTTTTCAAACTCTCATGACTGAGTTCCATTGATCCCTATTCGAAAGGTTCAATGTCTTGCTTGACTCGAGCAAGACCGGCCTGCGCCTCAAGCCAGGCATCTTCGAGAACGATCAGAAGCGATTCGGCGGAGAAATCCCGCAGACTGCCGATGTCATGAAGGCTCGACCTTTTATTCTCCATTCCCTTCACAATGCTGGGAAAGCTACGGGTGATGCACTTCTTCAAGACTACGACACACTTGCGGCAGGCTGCGATGACTCGAGGGACCTAAAGGACCCTGACCTGCTTCGCCCATATAACATCGCAACGGAGCATTCTCAAAAGGTGTTCGATCGAACGCCAGAACCTGGCCAGAAGCGCATGCTTACCAGCGAAATGTCGAAAATCAGGGAACACGTCCATAAGGCGAACGATGCGTTCAACAAAGCCGTTGTCAAACGAGGAATACAAGACGAGGCATTCTCGCCAATGAAGAAGAAGAAGACTAAGAAGCAGCGCGATCAAAACGACCCCATGTTTCTTGCCACACATCTTTATTCACAGGACGTCGAGGATATCTTCTTGGTTCAGAACCTCCGGGACATTAAGGCCTCGTACGCTTATCATCTAAACCCAAACTTCGCTTTCTCTGTTGCATTTCGTGATCTTTGCCTTATCAAGGCACAAGCGGCACCTGGGGGCATTGCTCCTTCAATCCGGTCCTTCGATGAGGCAAAAGCAGTTCCTTCCACATACGTTAGGGCACTCGCACGATTTACGGCCAAAAACAGCTTTTGATATTTCGAACTGAAATTTATTATCCAACTCCCCTGTGATACCACATCTAACAATCTTCCTGCTTTGCTGTCTCATTTCAAATGGATGCAATGTTCAATCTATGCCTCTTGGACCACACTTATATCACTTTGCTTCGGCCAAGGACTCCCACAAACCCTCAGGAAGACCAATCAAGACTAATTTCAAGATTGTTTAACAAATGTCCTGGCAAGACTTCAATTACACAAGATCAACGTCAAATAAAGCTTGGTGTTGATCGGATAGCAAGCCTCCAAGATATCTCAGTAACGGCAAGCTTGTAAATCAATTGCCTGTCATTGTAAAGGCTCGGTGAAGACATGCTCCAGGCCGACTCTAACTACTGAAGGGCTGTTTGGCTTCTCTGCTGCCCGAAGATGGCAAGACCCTGGTGCACAGTGGACAATATCAAGGACATTCAAGTTCGTGGTCGAAGTCATATCCAATGGCAAAACGAAATCGCACTTGGGAAGACGTGAAGACGTGAAGCGCAGTGAACTTTCTTATCCACAAGTATGACGACAAAGCGAGACTATGCCCCAATGCAAATTTGTCGCAGGGTCCCCGAGAAGCTCACTGGCCGGTGCACATCCATCGCGAAAATCACCAAAGAGAAAAAGAATTGCTCGAAATTCCAACTCGAATCCCACAAGGCATGAAGAAGTGGCAGCCAGGGAAGAGGATCCCTGTGGGAGAGATTTCGCCACCCGAAGGTGACTTGAAGATATCATATGCCAACTATGTAGTCCAACCTCGGTGCCACACGGCGAACGTAGGTGTACCTGGCCACGGACACCTAATGATGTGCCTTGGGTTTTCTTGAGATACGGGCTGGCTCCATGACTAGGATTCTTTTTGTTCAGCCGACGGGTGGATTTATGCCGTCGACATCGGGAATGTTTTCGTCGTGAGATTATGAGGAGCTATCACGAAAGACAAAAAGTGAATGGTGATATAAGTGTACGTACAAATAAGTTACGAAAGGTTCGAGCTTCTTCAATCGAGTCCTAAAACGCATCCAGCTCCGGCAAGTGAACAGCACCAAGCCACGCCAGTATAATCTCCACCCTCGGACCATGCAACGGGATATTGATCGTCATCGACTTCTTTCCCGTAGCCCCACTCGCTTTCTCTGCTGCAGCCTTCTCCACCTTCTCCCTCTGTCGCTTGACAACAGGTGCTAATAAAATACGCGCACAATCGAGCGCGCGCAAGCCGCGTGCCCAATCCGATAACGGCACCTGAGATGAGTGTCCGTCGAGGGGCTGGTGTGCGTCTTCGGACTGATGAGGCATCGAACTGCTTTCTCCGTGCGTCGCACTATTCTTTCTGGATGTAGACGTAGACGACGAGGACGAGGACGATGAGGCTCGAGTCAAGCCGTCGTCGTGCGAGAATTGGGTGCTTGCGCTTTCTGTTGGCGAGACAGCCCGAGGCGCCTCAATTGCCAACCTCTCCTTGCCTCTCTGTGAGGACAGCGAATGTGGGTGGATCCCATGTCTCCACCCGCTGGCAAGCCGCTCCAACACCTCGATGAACTCTGCTTGGCCCATCGATCGCGGAGGCAGGAACACGGGGTACCCCTCTAGCCCGTCCACCAGTGACGCCGTGCGCGCGAACGTAGGAAGGATATTGGCAAAGTCTGCAAGCATAAGCTGGCAGATAAGCACGCTGAAGTGCGACTCGACGAGCAGCGGATGGTACGTCGTAAACATGGGTGGGACTTCTCCCATTGACGAGGGCGGTGGTGGATTCGAATGATTCCCGGGTCGGATAGACTCGGAGAGGAGGAACGCATACTCCGTCTGATGTGCAATATCATGATGCTCCTTAAGGGCATTCGGAGACTCGAGTGAGTCAAAGTGCGACATGAACTTCTCATGGTCGCGGATGCTTTTCTTCAGCAGGCCCGAGATCTGCTCACGAAACGGCTCAGCCGCCAACACCTCCCTGTACGCCTTCAGCTTCACCCCGTCCTTCTTTCCCAATGGACCCTCAGGGGTCCCGATCTCCACCCCGCCATACTTTCCATTGCCGAGATAGCACAACCGTAGCTCCGCGCCGTCCACCGACGGCACCTTCCGGACCCCTTCGAGGTTCAGCACCGCACTCTCGATCAGATACACGGCATGCTGGAGAAACGCCGCACCGCGCAGAAAGAGGAGCTGTGGCTCGATCGGCTCGGGCGCGTCGGGGAGCACGGACGGGTGCAACAGTAGCGTTTCGCCGTCCAGCCCCTCGACAGTGTTTTCAGCGGCCATTGGGCTCGTCCCGTCGGGAGGCGCCTGCCCGTTCGTGTGTGTGCTAGCAGAGCTCTTTTTCCGCTTCCCGCTTTTCGACACGCGCGATTCGCTCTGGGACGAGATGCGATGCATCGTTTTGGCTTTACGGACTGCACGTGCTTCTTTGAGGGCATACGTGAAGTCTTTCGTGGCTTGCGGGTACTCGTCGCGGAAGCAGTGGACGATTCCGCGGGTACGGTAGTATTCTAGGTGTTGGGGTTGCGCGGCTATGAGTTCGTCGAGGACTTTCGTTGTTGTGGACTCGGCCAGTTGTCTGTATATCAGAAAAGTGAGCAAGATATAGACGTGCGTGTTAGGATAGACCGAACCGAGACGGGATTTTTTCATGGAAAAAGTGGACATATTTCGCGTCCAAGTCGTTGGGATCTGCGGGTCTCGTCATGATAAAATTGCGTCAGAGAAATGATGACAACTTTCCATTCTTAAGAACACGCTCCGCGACATCATCAAACACACTCCCTCCCTGCATCACCATAACGCTTGATGCAATTTCGTCGGCCTTATACGCCTGTGCGAGCTTCTGAACCGCCAATGCCCTCAACCGATGGATTCGCATCGCAGACATGGCCACATTGCGCCCACCGCCATTATTACCGAGTGGGTTAATACCAAGTGACTGAGCCGCCGCCCATGGGCTATTGTTCAGCCCTGAACCGCCCCTCATAGATCCTAGTTCTGCAGCAGACAGTCCGGACGCCGCACGGACTGATAGTTCCGCAGCCTCATCGATGAGGCTCCGGATTGACGTGACGGAACGAAAAACGCCAGGATCAATTGGAGGCGGGGTGGCTTTGCCTGGCTTAGATGGGGGAAAGGCGGATGGCAGTGGCAGAGACGAGAATGTATCGCCAGGCGAATCTGGCGGGGAGTAGTCGCTGATGTTGTGGTATCCGCCACGATCCTTTTCGCGTTGCTTACTCGCGGAGATGCTTATTGGAGGTGCTGGAAGCTGTTGCAAACGCGCCTCGGGTGCAGACAATGTTGTTGGGTCGAGGTTTAGCACAAGTAATGATTCGAGCAGTTCGAGTGGTAATTGCAGCCATGGGCCCTGTAAAAAGATGAGTTCTTTACGGCGTCATAAATAAAATCAACGGACGTGATATGAACTTATATAGCGCCAGTGTTTGTTTCTGCTGATACAGAGCACTGGTGGTCGTCCGTCCCCGTCTGCCTGATCTCGGGACTTCGTCTTAGCTGCTGCAGCTTCTTTTGCCTTCGCAGTTTTCCTTGGTTTTCTCTTTTTCTTCTTCTTCTGACTTTTTATTGCTTCGTCTTCTCCAACTTCGTATGTCTCGTCGATCGGGCTCGTTGGCGTTGGTAATTCTGTGACATTGAGAAATGCGCAATCATCGACACCCGGTGAGGAAATCACGCAGTTTTGAATGATAGGCATGAGATCTGAATGAAGCAAGTTGAAGAATTTCGAGGCTCTGGCAATGCTCCAACCAAACTGACGGCTTTGAACCAGCGAAATTTCCGAAATTCCCACGGACAATTTGGCCAGAAAGGGCCGCCGCAACCCTAATTCGGCGCGATCGCCTTCTCCAGCAAGTTAACTATCGATAGACCCATTTCATCTTCCGTTGTTCAGTGCGTGAAGACTCATGGTCGCAAAGGCTACTATATCTAATCTATGGAGATAAGTGAGATGACATTCTGTTGTTTATGCGAATTAAGTTTGTACATCTTGCATTTCTGCTGGTCACCTTGCAGAGCGCGCCGACGCGTAGACCTTCAGTTAAAGAAGATCTACTACATGCATCATGAAGTTCTGTCTGACTCGGGCATTATGACCGATGTAACGTTGAGCTGCGAGATTATAGCCAGGCAATGGAATGTGAACTGAGAAATGGCTGATGGTAGTGAGGGCATAGGCTCATGATAAAGATCTCGATTCCGTTTCTCCTCCGTCACTTTACAACAGATCAGACTTTCAAACAGCGTATGAATTCGTGATTTCGATAAGAAAAAATTACAATGCGACAGCTGAAGTGATCAAACCCTACAATCGAGTGGTCAACATGTGTCCGAAGCAAGGAACACACTAGACATACCTCGAGAGCTGGGGGGTTAGCTCCAACGACATCCTTGACCTTGTTACCGTCTTTGAACAACGTGAAAGTGGGCATCTACCCCTAGTCATGAGCATCTGGAAAGTCGTCCAAGATGTACACACATACCGCACGGACGCCAACTTCTTGCGAGATCTCGGGCTGCTCATCGACGTCAACCTTGTAGAACTCGACGCCACTGTACTGCTCCAAGTTCGAAAATTTCTCGAAGATTGGCGAGATCACTCTGCATGGCCCACACCACGTCGCCCAGAAGTCGATCACAACGGGTTTGCCGCTGTTGATCTACAAGACGGACATTAAGTGAGTGTTGGTCTTTCGAGATCAGGTAAGATGGGCGTACAATTTCTTGGAACTGCTTGAGAGAGGTGATTACTTTGACGGTCATTCTACTGTTGGATGAATGGGGATGGGGTTGAAGGTTTTGGAGAAGATCGTAATCGTCTGAAAGTCTTTATATATCTATCAAGGTGCTTGGTGAGCTATCACGTGAGGCAGACATGACGTGCTCGACGATGATGTGTAACTGGTTGATGAGCAGATGTCTTCGGGGTCGGCGTACTGCTGTGGGGCACTGGCGTCGGCGTAAGATGGGAACAAACCGCGATGCACCAATCAGTACTGTGACCTTCGAAAGAATTCGTATCAAATCTTCGAGGCGAGGTCGACCTTCCGATTCCGATCCGAGTCAATTCTGATCACGATCGCGTGGAGAATTTTTATGGTTTCCCACATTATTCAAGGTTTCTAAATTCTCGTCTTTTCTGAATCTCAGCTCCGCAATCAGGACGCAAGTCACTGCCCGTCATGCATTTGATGTTCACGCTCGATGGTAATGGTAACAGGATATACACCCTAAAGGTAATAAAAATCTTTCTCGGCAGCTCAGAACCATTTGACCAATCAACCTATAGAAAGTAACAGATGCGGGCAAGTTGACCAAGTCTGCGCATCCTGGTATCTCTCACCCGGCTTCTGAACTTTCGTTGGACAATGCTCACGTATATCACTCGTCTAGCTCGCTTCTCCCCTGATGACAAGTTCTCTCGCCACCGCGTTACCATCAAGAAACGGCATAACGTCTTGTTGACCCAGCTACCAAGCAAGCCACTCTAAACGACTCGCTTCGACGGCTTGTTTCTTCGAGAGGATTGTCAGTGGGAGAGGCATGCATAGGTGTCGGTCCAAAAGCCCCACTCGGGCGACACGAAAGAAGATGGTTGAAAACCCAGACTCCCTTGTTTGTTCGTTCAAACCAGCACATTCACTTTACATGTTATCTATTGATGATCTGCACTGAGGCTACCGCCATATAGTTCGTTCCATAGGCTTCCAATGGTCATATGTTTCGACAGGAGAATGCCTCCTTCGTCCTTACTACGCAGTTGGGTTTTATGATACTCATAAGCGTCAGGTCGAGAGCTTCCCATTTACTCGATACCTCACTTAGGTCATGGCCTTACAACTTAGGTTGTTTTATACTGTACGCATCGCGGTCCTCGTCGTCCTCGTCCTCGTCGCCCTCGTCGTTGGTCATCCCGACCATCAAACCCCGGCACGGCAGGGCATGGCGCACGCCAAGCCCTCCTTGACAATGAACGGAACACATCACATGATCATAAACTCGCCGAAAATAAAGAGAATGACACAGATAAGTTGAGTAAGAAAGCCGGTGCCATGCCTTGATTCATCATATATACCATTCGAGGTCGTGTCAGCTCTTTGATACCTACGCTCGTAACCCCCATGGCAGAAAAGACACGAAAAGTCCTTACCGTTCCCCACCCCGACACCAAAGTCGGCCCAGTCCACGAATACACGGAAGAACAGGCTGCCGAGATCAAAGCCCTTCGGGAGGCAAGTCACGTCAACCGCGTCGTTACGATCTGACTCGGGCTAACCCCTTCTTTCCCAACAATAGTATGCAGAAACGCTCTTACTCCCCACCACAGATCCATATTATCCTTGGGAAATACGATGGCTAAACAACCCAGATACGATCCCACGGTACAGCCGCGCTTCGAAGTGGAATTTGGCCGACGCTCAGAAACGCATCAAAGGGACGTTAGAGTGGCGCCGCGAGTTCAAGCCTGACCTCATTCCGCCGGAGGAAGTCAGAATTGAGAGCGAAACCGGCAAAATGTACGTCGATCGAGATATTCTTTCTTTCTCGCCTATCAAAGTCCGGTCCGGTTGGCTGACTTCTTGCATTGGTCTTTAGTATTTTGAGTGGCTTCGATAGAGATGGACGGCCCATACTGTACATGCGTCCTGGACGCGAGAACACGGAGACGAGTCCGCGGCAGCTGCGTCATTTGGTTTGGTGTCTGTCCGTCTGTCCAGTTGAATGTTATAATTTCATGAGTTGATGCCTTTTTTTTCTTTTTTTTTTTTTCCCCAAAATAGAGAACGAGCGAAAGATTTAATGCCTCCCGGACAAGAAAGTCTAGTCATTATCGTAGACTATAAATCGACGACGCTACGTACAAACCCGTCGATATCAATCGCACGCAAGGTCTGTCGCACATGCCTGATGTCTGAAGGAGCATACTGAAGTGCCCCATAGGTACTTCACATATTGCAACAACACTATGTCGAGACACTTGGGCGCGCTATTGTAGTTAACCTCCCTACCATACTAAACTTTTTCTACAAAGGCATCTCACCATTCCTGGATCCGGTCACTCGTGATAAGGTCAGTAATCTTCATATTTTTGTGATTTTTTTTCTCATGCTGCTATACAGATGCGATTCAACCCCGACCTCTTGGAGCTCATACCAATTGAGCACTTGGATGCAGATTTCGGCGGAGATTACCACTACGAGTTTGACCATAGAAGCTACTGGGAGCAGATCGTCAAGTAAGATAATTTTCTTGCAGCTGTTCTGGAGCCCTGTTATTTACGTCGGTGCTACAGAGCGTGTGGAATAGCTGATGATGGAACGCGAGTCACCACGAGTGAAAGTGGCCAAGACGGGACCCATGAGACTAGGTTGGAAAGGCAAACATCGTAAGATTACTTCCCTCGTCTCTCTTGGCACATTACTTATATGTCCGGCTTTTCTGACAGCAATGCCACAACCCCCCCTCCGAAACCATCCTCTCTCGACAATGACATCCAAGAAAAGCTCGCGCAAATTACGGTTTCTGAAAATGAGATATCTCCGCTGGACAATGAGTTGCAACAAGTACCCGTGGTTGTATCATGACGGCCTCAATTTTATGTATCCTCGATATCAAACAGTGCATTCATTATAGCGATAGTATATTTCCATATTGTATTTTGCCTCTTCTCTCGTTTTTTCATCTCGCTAACTTAGCAGATCTTGAATATGTATTTGGTCGAAAGGAAAATTCTCATGTTTACAGCTAAATTCATATCGATAGGCGGGTCGAAAAAATAAAACATCAACAGTCGGAAGCCGAATAACGTGCAGAACAGCAGGCGGCAACACACGCGTATCAGGCCGCCATCGGCATCTTCTCGGTTTGCTGAGTCTTCGTCACAATCATCACATCGGAGGGCAATTTCTGAACCCCGCCTATATCAATAATTTCTCGGCGACCCGCCTATCGATATTTAGCTGTGATATACATAGAGATTCCCAAGGGTGATACTCTGATCCTCATGACAAGAAGAAGGAGGCCGCACCATCGCACAGAGGAAAAGGCCCTCCCGCGGCTCTGTCATCCCACTCGAGCTCCACCTTTTTGCATGCCGCCTTAAGCTGCTCATAAGCTTCAGGAGACAAGACCATCCTGGGCTCCGCCACCTATGTCCTTAATTAAACCGTCAACGGCAAGTCTGTATTGCTGGGACCACCGAATGATATCCTCGAGTGCCTTCCGCTCCACGTCATCGATTGTAATTGGGCAAGGGATACCTGGGGTGTTTACGAAACCGTCCCAAGAATCACACACCTCCAAGAGTGATTCGCTTAGTGAAACGAGATTATCGCTCCAGCAACGAAGCGCCCAGTAGGGCAACATCGTGAGCGCAAGTGTTGTCGGTTGGATCATGACATTGAACCGCCGCCTATTCCGGGCCTTAAGCATTATCAAGTACACTTTGTGTCGTAGGATAAGACGATGGTATTTGCGAATGAACTGTTGCATTTCAGGCTCCAGCTCGTCATAGTACTGGGAAGCGCGGGAAGAACAAGTCCCTCTGGCATCGGTATAACACCCCCTTCATAGGCGAAAGCCTCAGGGAACGAACACTGAAAACTGTACGGGGCAATGACTGTATGTTGCCAATCTATGATGCTGACAACATTTGCTGGTCCCGAGGGTGGTACCATGATATTGGCTTCTCGGACGTCAGGATGCCAGATGGTAGGGGACAGCGTGTCATATGAGGGCATAATATGAGGCAACGCACGAAGCCAATTATTCAGCACAGCTCTGTGCATGTCTTTTGAGCAGACAAGAGGATACCGGAAGGCCTGTGTATCGGATAGCGGGCTCACAAGCCAGGTTAGCTCAGCACGTATAGCCGCTTGGCAGTATGACAACGCATCGGGCCCTAAGTGGGTACAACTTCAGTATACTGCAGGAATCTGGCTCACTAGACAACTTACAGGGTCCTCGGTTTATTTCTAACTCGGCGCGGCCATTTCTATACCACGTTCGATCAGCAATCGGGCCGATTCCGTACCTCTCAGCAGCAAGCCTATACTTCTCTCCGGACAACTCGTCAGAAGGTTTGAACAAAGGACGCTCCTGCAAGCCTTGAGCGACGTCATCCTTGAAATACAAGCTCCCAAGCTGCGAGAATATGACTTGCTCATACGACTTTTCGATTTTGAGGAAGTCTCTTAGCAATGGCGCAACTTCTTTAACGCCATCGGTAATCGATGGCCAGCGCATCTGGAGAGTCACGCCTGGAATGTATTCCATGAGAATATATTCCGCGCCGACCGGATTGTCTCTGGAGTGCGCGTCGCTCGACCAAGCGAATACACGAGGCGTGGGGATTTAAAGAACCTCGCGCACGAACGTCATAGTGGCGACCTCACTCGCCGTGATGATGTGTGGAGGTCCAGTCAGAGGGCACGGGAGTCGGGTGATGACACTCTTGCCCCCATCAAGCTCCAACAAAAGAATTTTGTTGTAAGACCCTCGAAGGATCAAAGATAAGCTTCATATACAGGTCTAAGTGTATCATAATGGGCAAACCTTCATCAAGCTTCACTGTGCTGACGCATTTTTTCATTCCCATGGCCTTGCAGGCAACAGCTTCCAGACCATCGAGATTGAACTTGACATAAGTACCTGGATTCTAGTTCTGGGGAAGGGTTGAGGCGCTGATAGGCAATAAGATACAGACACCACTCACGTTCGCACTCATTATACAACCACCGTCCTGACGTGTGCCGATACAGATCTTCCATCCTTGTTGCATGTCCAATTTTTTGGCCTGAAAAGGTCGAGAGAGAGGACATTGAAAGTTTTGTGGTCTTTTGCCTGGCTAAAGTCAAGGGTGAAACAATTCGTCGGAGGGAGGCGAGCATGGTGAAGGTTGAACAACTGGTATGGGTCCATGATCGGCCGGGAGTGCCAGAATTTTTGGTTATATATAATGTACCGGTCCCAAAGCTAGCATTGACGTCGTCATTCTCAACTAGAAATATGAGAAGTCGTCCCCTTTGGTGTACTAGCTACTAGCTGATACGTATGTAGTGATGAAAAGTCTGCGGAAGTTCAACGGAAGCTTGGGCAAGGAGGGGCAAGGATGTCCAAAGACGCCGGTCGCCACAAGTCGCCACGTGGCAAGGTGCTGCACTACAATGCCCAGGGGGCAGAGGACTTGAATGCCCTGCAAATGCCCTGACAAAGTGATAATTCCCGGGCCCAAGCTTCATGCACCAAGCGCATTTGAAGTGCGTCGATGAATTTGTTATTTAAATAGAGTTCGCTGAGAGTCCGTGTCTAGTAAGTATGGGCTGGAGGGCCGCCAGAGAGGACGGAGTGAAGGACGGAGTGAAAGGACAGGAATGTCGCGAATGGGGTCATCACAGTGGGGAAGTGGGAGGGAAATAAGGTTATTTGCCAAGTGCAAAGCAGTTTCAACCGAACGCTGCCTTCCGCCACATCATGTATCGGATTTCAATGGAAAGTCGCTGCTGACCGATGACGAGTGATTCATTGCATGGCCTATGAGTTTATCGAGAGTGCATGATGCTCTTGTAGCAGAGGAGGGGGAGAACGCGAGCCTATCATCAGGACAAGCATCGGAAGCATTTGCTACAAGGAGAGAAGACTGTATACTTGTAGAAATACGTAAAGTTGTTCAGGTATCATGCGTGAGTATGCAGAAAATACAATGATGGAGATAATTAAATGAATGTATGGTCCAAAAAGTGCAGGATATAATGATGTTAATGTTGTATGCAATAACGGGGAGGGGCGTAGGAGTTTAGTGAATGTCTCTGCACAAATCCTTCCCCGTTCGAGATTGTTTCAATGAAGGAAATGTACAAAGAATGAGAGATGCAAAATAATAAACGCAGAGAAGAAAGGATGATGAAAAGACCGTGATGACAGACGAATGGTTTACACAAGGAGTGGAGAAAACCGAATGCCATTCTTTCAGACGCCTGCCTTCCAACTCGACGGCGGGCCAGTTTTACGCAATCCACGACCAGGGCTTGCAGGCTGACTGGCCGTTCGGGACCTAGGCGTACTTGTTGCTCGTCCTGACGGACTGTTGTTGCCAGTATTGCCCTGAGGTATGGGTGGCATGGGAGGATAGAATCCTGAATCCCGTTGACCGTATCCCGGTCTTCCTTGACTGGCGCTGGCCTTGCTGTACCGATTGGATGATGGGCCAAACGACTCTCCATATGAACTTTTCGACGAACTCCATTGGCCGCCGCCGCCACCGCCGCCACCACCACCATAATCACTCCGTGCACCGCTGACACCTCCATACATGGACCGTGGCGGTCCAGGAAAAATGACAGAACCAGTCGACCATCCGTTTCCGGGACTCTGCATGCCTATGTTCATCCCCATCCCTCCCATCCCCATTCCCATCCCATACGGCGAGCCCACAACGGAGGCACTCGAAAGCCCTCCCCCATACACGCTCCCTCCACCACCAAACCCTCCAACGCTCGATCCACGCTCCCACTCGTCGCCAGCCGCCGCCATCGCCTGCTGTGCCACAGCCATCTGATACGCCTGCTTCGCAAACATCATCGCCTGCTGATGCGCCGCCATGAAATTTGGATCTGCCGCGGGGGGCATAAACTGGCCCGGGGACAGCATCTGAGGATTCATGTTCATGTTCATGCCCATGGTCATGTTGTTCCAGCCGGGAGACATGCCTGGCGAGGGCGGAGCGAAACCCATGGGCATTGGTCCGCTCATCGCCATCATTGGGTTGAGCGTCGACATTCGCGGGCCACCGCCACCGAGGGTTTGATTGATCGGCAGGTCGTCGTCGTCATCGTCCACGACAGGTCCCCGTCCGTTTATGACATTACCAAGCTGAGTATATATCAATGGATGAATATAACACAAGTAAGTCTACCGTCAGTCGTCCAGTACAATAATAAGAAAAGTCTATGAAGACAGACCTCGATAGCAGCCTTCGCCTCACTCCTCCTCCTTTCCCGGCGCCTTTCTTCCCCTTCCCCATGCGTCTCCAAGGCTCTCCCACTAGGAGCAGAAGGCTTCGTGAGATCCCTGATGTCGTCCTCGAAACTCACACTCCGCCTCTTGATTTGCTTCCCCTTCACCGGCAGCCCACTAACCCCCCCACTCCACTCCTCTTCCCTAGCGCTTCTCGCTCCTGGCCCACCCGTGCTCCTACCACCGGTACTACCAATCTCACTCCCATCCTTAGGCGTGAACGGGGCGCGCCCACTGCTTGAATCCCCCGTCGAGCTCGCCGGACTTTCCCGCCTCCCGCCAACGAACGGCCGCCTCGGCGGCATGGGGGCCTTACTGACTGGAGTGATCGTCGCCGATGAAGTCGAAGGCAGCATGGTGCTGCTCCTCTGCCTCGGTATTAGTTCACCCTTGGAGCCTCCACTTCCGCCGCCGCCGTTCGACCGATCGCCGTCGAGGACAGTCTGGGTAGTGGTAGATACCGCTTTATTGTTGGCAGGAGTCTCAAACACCGACGAAGTTGAAGATGGGACAAGTGTACTGCTCCTCTGCCGTGCACTCGGACCGAGCCCCGGCGCCGTCGATACCACGGACGTCCTTGCACTGGTACTCGGATCATTCGAGTTACCGCTTTTGAATGGCGGACGCGAGGTTACACTAAATGCAGGGGGGGCCGCACGCTGCTTGATCGGTATCGGGGCAATGCGTTCGGGTTCGGCAGAGGATGGCAGGGCAGGTGTAGGCGTGTCCTCTTTATCCGTCCCGTCCTCAGAATCATCAGACTCGGACTCGGACTCAGAGGATTCAGGTTCGCCAGTGCGCGAGATGAGACTGATCCCCGCGCCGAGCATGGTCGCTAGATCCTCATCAGATGGGCTGAGCTTTTTTGGTGGCGTTGTTGACTTCGGGATAGCTTTCGACGGTGCAGGTGTGGCAGTCGTACTGCTCCCGGCACCACTTCCAACAGCAGGCGCGGAGCTGTTACGCGAACCAGAAGCGGACGCCGAGCCAGAGATGGAGGAGCCCGTGCTTAATCGTGAACTTGCGTTCATCTGCAGGACCCGCGTCAAGCGATCACCAAGGACGTCCCGTTTATGCTCTTCAGGACTCGTTTCCCTCCTCATAGCTATATTACCAGAAGCCGAGGACAAAGACGGCGCGCCGAGGAACCCCGTGCTCGACTTTAATGGTGGTAGGCGGGGTGCAGGTGCCGATATGAATTCCTTGCGCTCCTTTGTCGGTGAAGACGGGGGAGACACAAAATGCGTGGGCGGTGAGGTGGATGTAGGAATGGGTGTGTTTTTTGTTGGGGAGATAGTAGGGTGTGACATAGACGTTGGGCTGGCCGTCAGAGCGCGTCCACTCAGAAGGGTCGAACCAGACGTGAACCCTTCATTGGTGTGCGATTTAGACGGAAGTTTGGGACGGCTATGCGTCAGCTCGTTGATGTCGATTAGGGGTTTATGGGGTGCAGTATTCGAGCGAATGTTTGGGGGATGGAGGCTGACATTTGAGCGGGAGGGGCTTGAGGCAGAGGACATGGCGCTACCTGGTCGGCGAGGGGGCAGGAGCGTAGCGAGAGGTGCATCGTCATCCTCTGAATCTGAAGTCGAAGAAGAAAGTGGTCGCGGAGTATTAGAGGTGGTTGGAGGTGGTGCGGCGGGATTGGAATAGGTGGATGATGCACGGACGTGATCTCTTCCATTCGCTACCAGCATTGTAGTCAGAATTATAGATAGGCTCAAGAGATGATGAGGTAGAACACCCACATATGTTTGCATTGGCAGTGGCAATGACACTCGCTCGGTTGGCAGCGGCAGAAGGTGACAATGCGCTAGTCGACACACTGGCTCGAGGCCTGGTATCTCCAACATTGAATCCCACGCTCGAATGCGAACGTGACGACTCAGCAGCAGGAGTGGCATGTCCACTATCATCCTGTCCATTGCCATTTTGTTGGCGTGGAGATTGAAATGTTAAGATATGAGTTGACTGCAAACGAGGACCAGGATTGAAATCTCTTCTTGACACAGGAGAATTATATGAAGAACCGTGGCCAATCTCAGACTTCGTCGCGCGACCTTTCAATGGTTCACGCGGGCCATGACCTTCAGTGTCGGGGCGCTTGGTCACTGTCCTTTTACGCCGCATGATCCCACCGCTTGCTCGGGAAGGTGAGACCGACGCATCCGAATCACCTTCGTCAGAAGACGCATCTTCATCAGAATCCGAAGTATACGCCAGGCCTGACGACCTTTTTTTCTGGACATTTTGAGGTACAATAGGGGCTGAGTGAGAGGACTGTTGAGTCGGCCGCGACGGTCCTCCCCGCACATCGCTGCTGCTGTAATTTCCTGAAATATGGGGGCTAGGGGCTCTGTTCGACGGAACCGGAGAGCCTGCGGTACTACGTCGAGCGTGTGCTTCCCGGAAAGCCGCTACGGATATACGCTGAGACGACTGTGAGGCACTGCTCGTGCCTCGCGGGCGGGGAATCGCTGGCGCAAGAGAGGTGTTGGAGGTATTAGGAGACGGTGGAAGGACATGTCGGAAGGATTTCAGATTAAAGGAGTTTATATCGGCAGGTGGAGGTTTTGAGTCCAATTGAAGTGTATTTGTCTTGGGTTTTGCTTTCTGGAGAGTGGTTTGGGGCGGCGACGGGGTTGACTTCGACCAGTGAAAGAAAGACGGTTTCTTAGGTGGTACAGGAGGTGCAACAGGAGCTAATTCTTCGCGGTGAGAGGTTTCCGTTGGAAGAGAGCGCGTTGAAAGGGCACTCTGAGGGTCGCCATATGCTGCGAATATTGCAGACTTTGAGGGAGGTGGCCGTAGACGGCGAGTGTCGACATCCGTATCAGAAGCAGCACTGGTACTGCCTCGTGAATTCATGTACGCTGGTCGTGGCGGGGTGCTAAAGTTCGATCCATGGGACGTAGTTGCTACGGAAGTCGTCGATGCAGTGGCGGTGACCTTTTTGCGAGAAAAGGGAAGTCGAAGCTTCTTCGGGGATGTTGCCAGGCTAGGATATATACTCGATGGCTGGTCTCCACGAGCAGAATCAGGATGAAGAGTGCTCCTGCCGTTCGGATTGGAAGGAAGAGACCTGTCTGGGCTCACGTACTCCGCCGTGGGTGAGGACTGGGACGAGTCGTTCAACTCTGAAGCTGTGTTGCTATTCACGCCTTTGCATGAAGAAGATTTGCTCTTCCTCCCAAACAAACCAGCCAATGAAGGCATTGTGTTGGTTGGTCCTCCTCAGCTCAGACGATGGGCTGGTTGACGTTGATCACAGAAGAATATCCTGGTTGCAGGCCCAGAATCAACGTTGAATGTCCTGGGAAAAGAAAGAAAAGAACGAGCGAATATACGGGCTACACAACAGGACGGACACGGTGCTTCGGAGAGGAGTCGTCGTCGTGAACAGCGAGAAGACCAAAAAGTTTGACAAGTTTGACTTGGACCGACGAATCTTGCCGGTGGGACTGTTTACACGTGTTGACCACGTGCCTTTGCCAAGGCATTGCGCAACCAAACCAAGGTCGCTGAACTTGCGCTGCATCCTCAACGTGAAGTGCAACGACGAAAACGATGGTGATTCCGCCTCTTATGAATCCCGTTGGCAATGTGCGCATTTCCTCAGACGCCCTCCTGTCACTTAGTCCTTCTAGTGGGATTACCTGGAGACAGTCCAAAATGGTCTCGCTGTCTGCCGGACTTACAATATACCCCATATGTCCATCATCGTCATGTCGAACAGTGGAATCCAGAACGATCAAGCTTCAAGCTTCAAACTTCAAGCTGAGTCGAAGTTTCTTACTCCAATCAGAAGGAAGATATTCATTCCCATCTGGAAACATATCACTGTTTTACTCGTACGTGGCCTTTGTTTGCCGCTTGTTAACAGAGAATAACCTATCGAAGACGAACTTGCTTCAGATCTTCCGTCATCTTGGGTCGAGATTTTCTAAACCTTTTTCATATTCATTTGGCTCTCGACACGCGTATATATGGGGATCCTCAGCTGCGCCTATCTCAGATCTCGAGTCTCCGTTCCTTCGCCACTACATACCGACGCCCGTTGGTTCCAAGTTCAGTTGCACGCGATCGGTTCAGGACCATATACTGTATGTTGGACACACCAATTATGCATGTGCACCCCAGTGCGCATCACCGCACATGACTAATATGTATGCCTGGAACATGGGAAGCTTACCTCTGCTTACCTCTATCTCACCATTCATTTTCATCACTGCGGATCGCGTCTACACTCAATGTTGTTGTCGACAGGGTCAAACATTTCCTGTGTAGCGGTCGAGGTCGCATGAACTCATGGGAGACACTGAGCCGCTTGTGATGTGTTGCTCTTGCACAAGTCTATTCTGCTTTTTTCAAATACATGTACATATCGCTATGATGAAATATCGCTCACCTTCAGATGCCCCTTAACTTATATAACGCGACTTTGTTTATTTTCCTCCGAAACGTCGGAGTTCCTCACCTCGCATGTTAAAATGAGACCGAGTCTTGGAAAGCCAAATTTGGTGTCCTTCCATCCTCTGATGTGTCTCCACACTGGTGTGTTGGGGGAAAAAACCAGGTACAGAGTGGGCCCCGTTCCTTACAGTATGTTGGTTTCTTTTGAACAGAAGCGCTCTACATAGTCGCATAACTTGTGCAGGTTGAACGTTGAGTGACGTTGAATGTGTTTGGGGAACGTCGACTGGGCCCTACTGGGCCGATAACACGTCTTGTCTACCCTGCCGATCATCTGAAATGTTGTCTTTCCCACATCCGACAGCACCGTTGGACAACAATGACGACTCGTTGCAATGCTATCGACTCCGAGCTCTGTAGGATCTAAATCGCCAGCTATCTTCAGCAAGAGCTGTTTTATTATGGTTACCAGAGCATGAGTAGCGTTCCAACTAGGCGAGCCTGTTGTGCATTTTCAATTTCATGCTGATCTGTTATGCCGATGTGTGGCGGTAGCGTGATGTCACGGTAACGACACAAGGGAAAGAGTTAGAGTCTCACGATAGAACAGATTTAAGTCCTAGTATTCGAAAGACTGAAGTAGCTACGTGACATGCGAGCCTTTATATACTGTAGGTAGAGATAGGTACGAAAGGGGAAAGGAATAAAGTAGGTACGAGGATAGCCGAAGTGCCAATAAGGAAATGGATGTCACGCAACTGCTACATACGCCCTCCAGGCATCGTGAACGAGAGCAAGGGATGCCTCACGAAGAGAATAAATGAGTGTTAATGATTATGGATCCAACGGAGTGTGTCCGCTACATCGGAAGCAAAAGTACGAGGCC
>JABCKG010007629.1:0-42082 GCA_018851835.1 Hypsizygus ulmarius | reverse complement strand
GATTATATTCAAAATTTGGAGAATGGAATATGCAGGGAAACAATAGGCTTCAGGAGATTTTGAAAAGAACAATAAAAATGTCATGCCTTTTTACCCTCTTTTGTTATTCCCAATATCTGATGCATATTTGATGGATATGTTGTCCCGAAATAGTGCTCCTTGCCAGAGGTGGTAGTACATATTTGGTCTTCAAGATGTTTGAAGTTGAGTCAGAGCGAATTGGGCAGATTATTGGTCGAAAAAGGCAAATCAAACATGTGCGTGATCGGTGCCTGTCTTAGGAATATGGCATGAAGGAAATCTATGACATTTCTCACACAACCAGCACACTTGAAAACCTGGAACGATGCTCAAAAGACCACATCTGCAAGGATACGGTCAATTTCAAATCTAGACGTTCATCTTCGCATCGAGTTGGATAGTGTTTAGAGATGTAAGTATCCTCGCTGAAACCCCTTGCATACGCGCTGTCTAATAACATCATCTTGGTCAAACAACCCAGTCTAAACACTTGGACTGGCAACAAAACTCCTCTCTCTGTTCGCGTTACGTCGGAAAGAAACGAGGAGATATACATACCTAGATGCCCAGCAACTGATTTTCAACGGTCCTCTCCTTTACGTTTTTCTGTCGACCATGACACTCCCTGAACCACCCATCAAACCTGTTGACAAGCCCCTACCTCTCCCAGCACCCACATCAGATGCCCGTCCTCATTTAACAAGATCTAGTACCACGCCCCTGTGGCCCAAAACGCCCTCCATGGAGTCACTGTCGTCGTCTCGGAGGAATCGGCAATCTCATGTGGCGCCTACGCAGATGCTCAGGAAAAGTCATTCGACCTATGTGCTTTCGCAGCCACCAGATCGAACAATGACACCGGTCCCTACTGCTCCTCTCCAACGGCCTCTTCGCAATCCAGCCCGTACTGGTACTATTCTACTTGGTACCCACACAAAACCCAAGGCTAACAGTCGACCGTCAACCGCGACTAAAACGCAAGATGATGTTACCCCATGGGAATTATTTTCTGCTCCCGGTCCCGATGTCACCCCTTCAACACAGGCTGGAGGCAGCAGTTCCCCCGTGTCTGCTCACGCACGCCCCTCATTGACGACAGGTACGGTCGCTGATGTCACCCCATGGGAGTTGTATCCAGTTCGAGCCTCGACAGGTCGTTCATCTCTAATCACAGGTCTTGTGGAGGAGGTAACTCCGTGGGAATTGTATCCTGTGTCCGCGTCGATTCCCCTACGTTCTACGCTGTCGACGGGACCTGTTGACGAAGTTACCCCATGGGAGCTTCTCCCATCACCTACACATGACGAATCGCCACCCTCTGCTACCATCATCGAAAAATATTCACGTTCATCCGTAAGTGGTATCCCATGATTTGCTTAAGTCCCCGGCGTTAGGCCGGCATTCTATATTCAATGGGCTCAACATGCAATCGCCTCTTGGTCGCGTGCGGTTTTTGTTGTTGTTGGATGTTCTATCCCGCCACTGTCGGCTGCGATCTGGTCATTTCCCCTTTCAAAGTCCTTCACTATGTTGTTTTTTTCATCAATTACGCTCATGCCACCTTCCCCTCGCAGCCTCGAGTGTCCACCCCTTCCACTAAATCGCTTGCAGAAGTCGCCCACATTCGCAGGCGCAAGAGCACTGGTGCAAAGGCCATCAAGGCACGATCGAATACTCTTCCGGGCGCTTCTGGTCGTGCAGCCACCGCGTCGAGCTCTGGAATCGCTCATGCCTCTTCTTCGTACAAACGTAAAAGAACTCCGCCTTCTAAGTCTGCGCCAACAACACTGAAACTGTCCAATGGAACAAGCACATATCCCGAAGTCCCGCCTCTGACTGCATTTCCCCCAGCCGCGACGATCCAGCACTTCCCTCTTGTGCTGCATGCTGATCTCAAGTTCTCGACCGCCGACCGTACAATTTTGGAGGAATTAAAACGTAACATCCGGGCCCGCGAAGCTCAGTATATCACCAAGGGTACAGGTGCAGCAACTGGGCCAGAAATGTGTTGCCGAGGGAAGAAACACCACGCTTATCCTCCGAAGGAAGCTCCATACCCGAGAAACTACGAGCGCGAGGTCATAGATCTGTGAGCCTTCTTCATTCCTTTCGTTCTTTCACAGGGGGGTCAGTGAAATCCTCGCCGGTTGGGATATATGTTATCCCAACGACGCGCATCATCTAGAGGAATTCAGGGGCTCGTGGATTGCTACATTTAACAGGAGGCTACTGTACGAACTTTCTGGATTTTGTCATATGCTAACATGTGATGGCGGCGCAGCGACGTGTGGGAAACTGCTTTTTGTCAAGACATTTGCGAGAGCCTCACATGGCATGTGTTCGAGACTCCGCCATCGAAAGTGTAACTGTTATTGTTTTGATATTTCGTCACGATCTGACACAGTTTATCTAGATTGGACCTTGGATGTGGTCAGTGCTTAGCTCAAGCAGTACGTTTTCATTGACAATAAAGACTGACTTCGACATGACAGGTACTGGTACATGGATCTTGAACTGTGCAAGGACATGGAAGGCTCGTGTTCAATCTACTGTCACTGACGTGTCTTAATTGACCGTTTTACAGGATTCTCAGTTTGTCGGTATGTTGGTCTCTATCTCAACTTGGAAAGGGAGATTTACCAGAGTAATTCAATCCTAGGATTGGACCTTGTTCCTCTGCAACCCGACCTCCAGCACGTTGGTTCGTCTGACCTCGCCGCGAGAATTACATGGGTTCACTCAAACTTGTGTGTTTTCCTTTTGAACACTCCATGCGATTACTGTTCTGACGATCATAAAACAGTTTGGACGGCCTCCCATTCCCGAACGACGAATTCGATTTCGTGTAGGGCGATATGTGATACCTGTCTCTTTGCGTGCGACTTACCACAACGTCTCCTTAGGCATATCAAACGAATCGCATTAGGCGTTCCAGAGGACAAGGTGCGCATTTTTCTATACCGCACTTCTTCTACCCATTAACACTTACGTGCGCTAGTGGGACTCGCTGTTTGAAGAAGTCACTCGCGTCACGAAACGTGGAGGCGCATTTGAGGTCATGTCACTCATTCTTATGGCCCGAGCCATACTCACAATCAAATACAGATGATAGAAGAGGATCTCTTCTTCCCAGGCAAACTAATCGATGACGATAGTGGCTCAGAACATGAGAGCGAGTCGCAGCATCGCTTGTCCTATAACTCTTCTCGCCGCTCGACTATATCGAACGATTATGGCACCGCACTAGATGTTTCCCATATTACTGCATCTCTTAGGTCTGAGGACGCTCTGTCCATGACTCCGACCACGACGACGGCCACGACGGCATTTCCAAAGACCCCTTCACGCTCGGGTTCTCCTTTTAGCCCTGTTGTATTCGATCAACAAACAGAGGAGGATGAGGCTCAAGAACTCCTAGCTCAGGTCATCATCGACTACACAGCCCCGCCTCTATTTCAGAAGTCGGCTGATATGGATCAAGTGCCAGATTCCACTCCTTCTACCCCTGTGCCTGCAGCTCAACCACAACTCCAGTTCAGTACACCCTACGATAATCGCAGTCAACTAACTCCACCATTCAAATCAAAGTTCACTGCCTCTGCAATCTCATTAATTATGAGCTCAATGGGCGGCGCCCCACCTCCTGATGCTCTCTTCGAACCCGTGGCAGAGATGCGATCGAAGCCCAGGCCGAGAGGGTACTCACTATCGGCATCCCAATACGTACCTGATAGGCCACCGTTATCTTCCACGAAGGAGGATTTCACTGAAGTCCCACCTCTCCCGCTTCCTAACAGTACGCGTTTGTTGCTCAGGACGATCCCTCAGCCACCTGTCAACCCAAGAGACCACTCGCTCCTAGAAGCCATCTACACTCAAATGCTGGGTTCCAGGTTCATTAACCTTTCGCCACTGGCGTTGTTGGCAAATTCATTGAGCTTGTATTTCAAAGGTAAATGGCTTGATGCCTAGCTCTATTTATGTATCTAACGATCTAATCTTCAGATGTGCGAACTCACCCTCCACTTCAATTCACATTCCCACCTACGCCGGCGAAGGCATCGCATCCAACTCGTACTAGGGCACAGGATACTTCTGTATTTGAAACGGAAGATCATACATCTGACTCAGATGGTGCTCGGGATGCCATCCTTCCCAGTCCCCTTCCCCGCTCGACGAAAAGAAGCTCTCGTCGTGTTTCTTTGCGAAGTCTCCAAGATGCAGAGCCAGAACCGATCTCAGAAGACAACCGGTATCTTGACCTTCGCGGTCTCATCCATCACTCCTCGCCGTACATGACATTGGACGAATCACGGATAGTAGCGATTTCACCCTCAACAAAGTCTTTTCCTTCCAAGACTGGCAGATCGCTGCGAGACTCTCGTCTACCAAACAGGACAATGCATCTTGATCTCAGGGCTCTCAATTTGCATCTTGCGCTGCGAGCAGCCGAGATCCTTGCATGTGGAGAGTGCATGTGGGAATGGGTTCTCGAATACCAGACTGAGGCCAAAGGCAAGCGAGCCTCGAAGCCTACAGTCAGACCCTTCCGATCTGCATCCATTGACTTACCACCTCGGAGATCTTTTGCCTCGGTTTCCAGTGCAGATTCAGCAGAGTCAGTGAAGAATTCAATCTTGGAGCTTACACGCGACGATTTTGACGCCCTTTTGAACAAGTTCGACATGTGAGCCATCCTCCCATCTATGTGCCGTCGTCAATTCTGACCCAGATCTTCGCATCAGGGATATGCAGGACAAGTACTCTTTGGGAGCTTGCCTGAAAGATCGATTTTCGTGGTCTGGCGTTGACTCTGCCACAACCCAAGAACGCAAAAATTTCAAAACCGCCTGCGAGAAATGGGACAAATGGGAGCGTGAGCAGCTCGCGGCATCATCTACTGATTCATATCATCAGTTGACCTTCGTGTCGAAACCTGACACGGCTCCGAACACTTCCCATTCGTCGAGCCTGCATTTCTCGGAAAACAACGACCACAGGCATAGTCGATCCATTGGACAGGACCAAAAAAGGAGAGGGGCATCGACTTCGAGCAGCTCGACACTCTTACCGCCCACCCGCCAACTAAGTCGCGCTATGCGGGTCTTTGTTGGGTGGAAAGCTTAGATGTGTCTTATTCGATTAATTGCTCCACATTGCGCGCAACTAATCAATATCAATCAACGCCACCGTCCTTCTATGTCTTTTTAGTTTAATTTAATTACGGCATTACCACTTGTTTGCAGCTGGGTGTATGTATATACTACGTCTTCGGCCGCTCAAAATGGCTGGATCTCTGTCAACTGCTAATCTTTATGCTTTTATTTATTTCACGTACATATATCTAGTCTAGCTTTGGAAGTGTGTATTTAACTGATTTTTTTCGAGCTTCTTAGTCTTCTTATGTTCCGAGTGTTACACCAGGCTCTGGGTACTCACTAGCACTTGCAATGCTGTATTACACCCATATCTTATATTATCTAATGAATATGTCGTGTTTCAGTGCTCGACGGCTCGGCTCATATGCTTAGTATCTTAATTTGTTATGTTTATAAAGATAGGCCTAGGGTGATACGAATACCTGGATGACCTGGCTATAGAAAATTATGCTAAATCTGCGCCACTTGCTCCTCTGCCCACGCCCACAGTTGCCTACCGAGTTCGGGATCCCTAGTTCCAGCACGAGGAGTGCCGATACGGGCCCATGGAACGAGATACTTGGAACCAGGTCAGGTTTGTGTATATGAAAATCGGAAAAACAAATAGGCAAGGAAATACCTTGCCGTTCAATTCTTCCCCTTCTGTAGATGTACCTGCCCACAATTGCGTCAATGCCCCCTGGCAGGTAGGATAGATGATAAAATACTTGATTTTCAAAAGTTTCAATCAGTATAAGGCTGGGAGGGACGTCAGAGACCTACAGCGAGCATAGACGAAAATCTGGGGAGGTGTCGTGTAAGGTCGGACCGTATGCTGCCGGGATTTACAGCCGTCGAAACGATCCCCTGGCCACCGTACCGCCGTGCCAGTTCACTGGCAAACACAATGTTCGCCTGATAAAGGGGGAATCAATAAACTTAACAAAGCTATCAGCAGAGAAGAAGACGGGAAAGATACGAACATATTTGCTCTGAGCATAGAGTGCAAAAACAAACCGGCTCCTCCTCTTAGGGCCGTCCTTAAAAGTGTTGAAGTCAAGTCCACTGGCAAATATATGAGCAGCAGAGGTGGTGTTGACGACACGGGCCTTCCCATCGGGGCTAGATTTGGCACCTGAGATCAGAGCTGGAAGCAGGAGCTTCGTGAAGTAGAAATGACCTATAAGCAATGGAAGGTGAAATTGTTATCAGCCACTGAAAGCGGTACCATGTCACTGACCCAGGAAGTTGGTCCCAAATTGGAGATCGTATCCTTGCGCTGTGAGCTGGTCAATGGGTGGGACCATCACACCGCTGCGTGATTTGAATTGGGGAACAAAATACATCTAGGGAGAAGGAAAACACGTACCCATTGTTAAATAAGACATGGAGGGCTTTCTCCTTACTAATAAAGAAAAGCCGTTTTCATTTATATTCATATTACACAAGATATATCTATGTAACCCACCTCATGAACTCCTCAGCAGCACACTTTATTGATTGCAGGTCTGCCAAATCCAATTTGAGGAAGATACCTTCCTTTCCAGTCTGTTCTTTGAGGTCGGCGATCGCCAATTCTGCCTTTTCTTCATTCCTTGCAGCGATATAAACCTTAGCACCGTGTTCGAGTAGAGCCTGTCACAAAGGTGTTAATGAATGTTATACTCTAAGGCCGACATCCACCGGGATAGTACTAGCCTTCGCCGTCTCCTTTCCAATCCCTGTGATAGGTCAAGTCATCATCCTGGAGTCATACATATTAGTGCCTCACCAGTGTTCGAGCCGGTGACAATGATGACTTTCCCTGTCAGATCCGGAGTATCGTCAACGGAGTACTTGGACTTCGGAGGGAAAATCTCTGATAAGAAGGATTGGGCTACTCCCATGATCACTGAGCAGACAATAGCTATTTCTTTGGTGAGGAACAATAATCCCTTATGAGAAATAGGTATGTAAATCGCATCATGATTGTCGTTGATTGTCGTCGTCGGTCCTAAGATAGGTTGTGAGGTCCGTGCGCAAGGATGTTGGCACGTGGCACCACGCCAAAAATGCGAACAAACACTCCAGGCTCAGCGATTCTCGAATTTACGTCTCCCTCTTCCAGCGTCCACTACAGCCTTGGACTTGTTTATCTGCTTTGAATCTTGATTATTTTCTTGTCTTGTCTCCATACATGTCCACCGCCTTTTTCCCCCAGTCTCCGGATGTTGAAATGCGGGCCATACCGCCAGATTCTTCATCGGCGGCTGGCTCTTCGTCGGACCCAGCGTCTTCTCTTCGTGCCGCAGCCCTTTTGACTTTGAAATCAAAGCGGAGAAAAGCTCCGATTGATTCGCCCGCTACTCTCGCCCTTCCTCCTCGTCCACCCCCAGCTGATCCTGTATTTCAGCTCGATTACGGCCAAGGGGACGTTCCATCCATTCCTCATGTTCCCTTACCCCAAACGGCCAGCCCGTCCAGTCCTCTACTGGCCGGTTCCACTGCCAAGGATGGTCAAGTTCGTGAAGAAGGAGAAATCAGCGAGGAAGAAGGTGCCCAACCCACTCCCGCGAAACCGGCACGTCGTTCGCCCACGCCGGCGCCTGATCACGCTAGGCGTCTATCACGTACAACACCTCCGAGTCAAGCTGTTCAACAGCTCAGGTCACCTCATCCAATGCCCAAACTTTCGGACAGAATTTCCGAATTCGCATCTATGCCTAGCACTGCTGCCCCGGGACAAAACTTTGCTTCAGACTTGATGCAAGTCGACACCGCCTCTTCCGTGCAGGAGCCCTCTCATCCTGTTGATGCTGATCATGTCAGACCCGGCCTAGCTTGTCAGTAGTTCTTTTATCGTAATCACTCAACATACTTACTGGAATCGGAGCAGTAACGCAATCTCAATACGACACTGCCAAAGATCTTGTTCTTGATCTTCTTGGATGGGGCGTCCCTCCTGAATATCTTGTCGATTGTGGTCTCACTCGAGAGATGGTCTTCTACATCTTTCATGAACTGAACCTTCGCTTGCCACAAAATTTGGATGTTACAGGCTTGGCTCCCTATACTCCAAACGTCTCCGTGATTGTTGAGCGCCAGTCGGCGACCCTTATGCCTCCTCCCCCTCCACCTGCGACGCGACAATCACACGGTCACCCGAGTCTCCCATCGAAACCCAAGGTCCAGATTTTATCCGTGTCTCCTACTGCATCCAAGGCATCCACGACCACCGACGTCGTCCCGAAAGTAGTGGTTCCGACGGACAGTCCACGCACTCCGATCTCAGGGAGTCTGCATGATATGGAACAACAAAGGCGGCAAGAGCTCCTTGCCCGGAAGGCAGCGATTGCTTCAAGAAAGTCAAAGCAAGTGGCTTCCGCTGTCGCATCTTCCACTTCTTCCCCGCCTCCGACATCTTCTCCGCATCCTATGACTAGCAGCGACAGAAGTCAAGACACTGAGATGGCAGTACCCACCGAAACAGTTGACGATTTCTTGAAGACCATCGAATCAACTTCGACACCAACCGATGGTCCCAGCTCAGTGCCCCGACCGAAGAGTCCTGAAGACATGGATATCGATGAGATTCCTGGTCTTGGAAGAGCTCAAGTATCCAAAGAGCCTGACCATCCATCGGACACCTGGACTTTACCTTTTGGCTATGCTAATCAAACTCCCCCGGAGACAGTGCCATCTCCAAGTTCATCGACACACAGTTCACACGAGTGTCCGCCTTCGTCAACCGAATCAATTTTCGCGATGCAACCTTCGGCTCCTGGTACTCCTGGTGTGCCGGAAAGTCAGGCGATCCAACGGCGCGGAGCAAAACGACCTGTTGCTGCTGATTTCGTTGATTTCGACACCGGCATTCGTCCGCGCAGTAACGGGAATGCGAGTTATTCCAATGGTGCACACGTCCCTCACAGGCGGAAATTCGGCACCAACTTTGCCACCATCAGTGGGTCAAGAAAATGTGTAATCGATCTCAGTGACAGCGAAGGTGAAAGCGATAGAGATGTCGTGATGCGAGATAGGAGCTATGGCGAGGGTCCAGCGCGCCGTAGTGTCAACGCATCACCCGTTCCATTAAGACCAATGGTTGCTGCCTTGACTACATCAGGTGGGTGGGGAACACCTCCTCTATCAACCGGTACACTGTCTACTTTAGGGGGTACAATGTCCCCTGCTGCGTTGATGGAGAAAGAGATTGAGATTCGTACATTGAGAGAGAAGATTGCAGAGAGGGAGCAGCGTCGTCTCCATAAGTCTGCTGTATGTCCACCAGTTCATCTGCTATCGGCGTGCTTGTTAATGCTCTTGTTTGATAAATGCCGAAGTCAACTTTCAATATCAGCGCTGAGAAATCGGAGTCTACCTCTTTGGCCGTCAAACAAGAGGAAGTCGCTATATCTTTGTCTACGGAAAATGGAGCCAGCATTCATAGCCGTAATCAAGAACGTCTCAGTTCGAAACCAGAAGGTAGATCTCTTTGTTTGTGTATTTGCGGTGCACGACTGATGTGTTATCAAGAAGGGAGGTTTGCGGACCTTGCTGTTACGGCTTCGAATGCCTCAGTTACTTCAAGCTCAAGCGCTCGTGTACCTACGACACCTCCTACCGGTTCTCTATTCTCCCGGCTACTCGCCCTCCCGACCTCCGGCTGACTTGTTGCAAATATCTGTTTTTTCCCTTCCACCTCCCAAACTTTAGATAACGCCAATCTCAATGGCTTGTCCAACGACTCGACTACCCCTACGGAAGCACATAATGGCGAGCAAGGCAAGTTATCATTCCATTTCACCTGCCATCCCTGTCCTGCTCCTCCCTACTGATTACCTTTCGAACCTTCTTTTATCTTCCATCGTGACCTCTCATCTGCGCTGATGCTGCCTCTTTTTTATTCTAACACTCTGGCGACTTCGACAATCGCACAACACAACGCTTCGCGGACCTCGTGGTTATCTGTTTGTTGTTTGACCTCTGGTATTGTTGTGCCTTTGCATATGTGCGTTCCTGTATTTCGTGCTTCTCTTTCCTGGTGCTTCTCGGCTATCTCGAACAATCTGATTCTATTAATGGCTTCTTTTACCCCCTTTCCCATGGATCCCCGATATGGGAAAATCCAGTTTCCACAGCCAATGCACGGCATACACAAGTGGCAAGGATATTCTTCTGTTTGCTGCAAGGCAAATTTACTCTTTTCACATGTTCCTGACGCCTTTTTCTTTGTTTCTTTCCTCTGATCGCACATCGCTGCTTTTTTTGCCTGTCTTTGCGTATTCCTTCCGTCGCCTCTTTTTAGGTTCAAGGTCCATCCGGCGACAGCCTCAACAGAAATACCAATGGTTCAGTCGACGTCGACTCGGCATCGTCTTCGTCGACACAGGTGCGTCCCGGGAGTTCGTCTCATTTTCTTTCTCGCAGATGTGCCAGTGGATGTCGATCATCGTCGGATTCGCTGCCCATCTATAATCAATTGAAGATGCTAATCCGTCGATTTTTATAGATTCTCCCAACGACAAGACCAGTCCACCGAAGACCCGACGAAAATCAGGACCAGTCGGCGGACTCGGCCAACCCACTTCAAGACCAACATGATCAAGGATTTGCAGCCTATGACTCTCCGTTTCAATGGTACCCTCTGTTAGGGTCACGTCCAAGAGCAATGTACACAACTAGCTTTCCTGCATCGTCTCTGCTATCTTCCTTCCCTTCTTTGTTGTCAAGTTCTTCATCCATACCTTCATTACCAAGCTTGTCTTCTTTTACTGGCCCATCACCTTCGTCTTCTGCTTCCTCGCTTTCAATTTCTCCGTCTGCAACAACTTCTGATTACATTACTACCTTTGCGCTACCCAACCTCAAACCCCTCAAACTAGCTACAGCAAGCAAACTACTGGATCCGTCGAAACGGATATGCCAGTACGAGGTGCCTGGAGGAGGGGTGTGCCGCGATGCAGGGTGCGAGGATGTACATCTGAGTCGGATCGCGGGACATGGAGGGATTGGTGGAGTACAGCCGACTGGTACGTGGTGCTGTGTTCCTTGGCTATTTGGATTGGCTCACGCAACGTCGCTGGATTTTGCGTCTTCTCCTTGTTTTCTTTGTCTCCTTTCCTTATCTCTTTCTTCCTCTTGGTTCTTCTCGTCTGCACGTCATTATCTTTTGCTTCCTCTTCCTTTGCAGATCAAGACACAGCCGAATACCTCGTGAACACTCTTCCGACCACCTGGTTGGCTGAGAACGGAGTCTCCATTTCCAAGATGATTTCGGCACTGCAGCAGGTCCGCCTCAAGAACCCTCAGATGGTCCTCGAGGAGCGTGTCGCCCAAGCACTTGCCATTATCGGGTCTATGTCGCAGCAGCCTGGGCCTACACCTACGTAGGAGGGCGACGTGATATCCGCGGGGAAGGAGTATTGCTTTTGCTGACTTACTGGCCCGACAAAATGCACGGTAGATGCATGGATTACTACCCGCCGCTCGATGTACACTTTGCCGCCGCCAACACCGGCACCCGAGGAAGAAGACAAAGATCCGTGCTACAAACGGCCTCGACGACGACACATGATTGGTGGGGAGACCAAGAGCGCGTTGCGCCATCTTTGGAGCGTTGTCGGGCCAGGGCTTGGCTGGGAATGGAAACGGAACTGCTGTGCCTGTTGGCGGCGATTCGCCACCATTCCTTGTTATGTTCTGATCAGGCCGCTCTGGAGAGATGTCTGATGCGTAGAAAGGAAGCAAAAAAAACGAGATTTCTATTGACAAGATTGACATGACATTTGTATTTGGGGTGATGATGCATGGCGATGATGATTGACGATGAGGATCGATTATACCAACCCTCCTTTCCTCCGGTATTCTAGGTAGTCGCCATTGGGCGGACAAGCGCTCTTCTCCTTTCCCGCAGCTGTATTGGCGATATTTTCTTATACTTTGGATGCGTGCAGTTTGTAATTTTCTAATCGATTATAAAAGATCACAATTCTTATATTCGGTGGTGTGAAAACGAGTCAGCAGAGATGCTCAGGGGTTCCGGTGTCAGCATATGGGCGATGCGGGACCTTCTTTGACAGGATCAAGACACTGCGCATTGTTCAGGGTTTGAAGAATCCGGCAAGGTCGAAGGGTTACGCGATGGCAGTGACGTCGGTTCATGGTTGCTGTAGTGATGCGGGCTGGTTTGATTAAAATGGGCAAGGGTGCGTGTAAGCGATGGATGATAAGTGGGGTGGGTGGGATCATGAATGGATGTGACTCGGGCAGCAGGGTGAGTCTGCGCGGGCATACGAAGAAGGCGATCTATCTGCGAAGAGCAGCTACGGATGGATCAACCCGTGCGGCAGCGTGCGGCCAATGAGTGGAGGTTTCCCGATTTATATCAAGACTTGCCTAATCGGGATGGGTCACGTTGCATGCGTGGGAAGGGTCTTGTCCGCCTAGGAGTCTGGGACTGGTGCAATCGTCGGCGCTCAGAGCCTCGAATGCTCTATGAACACAGGTAATACAGTGAAAAGTCATTTATTGGTACTGGTGTTGTTGCACAAGAGACCCTAGCTGCCTCGTGGTTTGGAATGTGAGACCACGACGGGCGAGGTGGCGCGGCGGAGATGTCCGGGTGTGCCTTGTTTGCTTGTTGATGGGAGTTTATATGTGCCGAGCTTAGTTGGGACTTCAAAAACGAGTCCTGATCAACCTTCCCTTTTCGCCCTCACTCCAGGATTCCTTTTCCGGCCAGAGTCCGTAACACCCTCCGCCAAACACACTCGACGCTCTGCTCGTCGTCCCTACCATCGTCCAGCACCCATTCGCCGTCGTAGCACTCGTTGCTCATAGACTCGTCTGCGTCAGTCTTTTTCTTCTTTTTTTCATGGCCTTTCGCCGCCCAAGTAACTCAACCTCGTATCCTTATTCCAACACCGCGGCTCCTCCTTCCGTTTCTGGCTCCTCGACTCTTCCACACGATCAGTCCACAGCACTTTCAGCTCACCAACCCCCTTCTCCTTCAATGCGCAAACGCCAACGTACTCTCGACATGCATCCCGGTAATTCAGGACCAGCGGATCCCCACCAACCCCAACCCGGCCCGCCTCCTGTCGGCGAAGACGCGTTCATCAACGACCACGACGCCGTCGACAGTGGTGGCGACGACGACGACGACGACGAAAAGCCCAAATCTGACAAGAAGGCCGGAAGACGAAAGATCAAGATCGAATTTATCCAGGATAAATCGAGACGTCATATAACGTTCTCCAAAAGGAAAGCAGGTATGTCTCGCCTGCAACCCGTCTCATATCTTCCCTTCTCATGATGCCTATAAACAGGTATTATGAAAAAGGTAACATTTCTTCCCGTTATATTCAACATCACCACTCACATCCATATCAAGGCATACGAGCTCTCCACTCTCACTGGCACACAGGTCCTGCTCCTCGTCGTATCAGAGACTGGTCTCGTATACACCTTCACCACCGCAAAGCTCCAGCCCCTCGTCACCCAGCCCGAGGGAAAGAACCTTATCCAGGCATGTCTGAATGCACCTCATGGGGCCCTTCCGTCGTCCTTGCCCGTGGGCACCCCAATCGGCCGCGCATCCAATCCGATGAACATGCCTGGCGGTCCACCAGCACCCACCAACCTTCCTGGCGGCATCTCCCTCAACTCATCCGGCAATGCACCCAAGGATGACGAAGATGGCGATGATGGCGAAGAGGTGTCACCACATGGCGGCCGTGCCTCTACTGGTAACAAACGTCGTCGTCGCGCATCGTCGAACGCAGGGCCCCCATCTGCAGGCCCCAATCGTGGTGCAACCTCACCCCACTCCCCAAACGCATCCATTCCCCCACTCTCGATCCCAAACACCGGGCAACCCCAGCAGCAGTCACAGCAACATCAGCAACATCAGCAGCAGCAGCCTTCGTCCCAGATCGCACTGGGGTCGCCGACGTCCCCCCAGCAACAACACCAGCAGGTGACCTCGTCATCTCCGGCCCAGTATTCCGGGGCGTCATATGGGCACCATCCCGGCCAGCAGCAGCAACAGCCCCAGCACCACCAACAACCACAACATGACCCAGGGATGTATAGCGGACATATGATGTCGCCGAGTGGGTACTCGTACCCTGGCTCTGGTGGCCCATCCCCTCCCGGCGGACCTGGTCAGCAATTGGGTGGTTTAGCTGCAGCGGCTGCTCAACATGGGCATTGGCCCCAGCAACAGCCTCAGGTCGGGCAAGGGGGGCATTATGGACGGCGATGAACGTTCTGCCGTTCATATCTTCATGTTTTGCGTCCTTGCCTGTCCGCTGGCCGTTCTTGAGGTGGGACAGGTTACATATCCGGATCGTAAATCTTTTTGTTTTCGTATCTCACTATGCTGGTCTTTTTGGTTTGGCTTTCCTTTATCTCTTCCTCTACCCATCCCCATCCTTCTGAATAAAACAATACAATACGTGTATCATCCCCCTCTGCTGCTATTACGTTTATCGATACGAAACCTTCACGATCATATGAGATTGCTGTACCCCTTCCGTCTGTTCTTCTCCTTCCATGTCTGTTACCTTTTTTTGATGTACATAGTATACTTAACTTGGCTGTCGGTACTGTATTTGCTTTCCTAGGCGAATGATGCTTGAGCCATGTCTGAATACACAATACGACGGAAATGACATGCACACAATTTTGGTTCCGTCATTCAGTCTACCCTGGGCGTGTAACTCAAAACCAAATGGGACTGAGATAACTTGGCGCATGGTTGGCGAGTCGCGACAAGGTGGCGACGGTAAAGATTTGATTTCCCCAACAGTGACGCGCGCTTAAAATTAAATTGAAGACAGACGCTGATTCATCGACATCGGTGTACTACGCCTGACAGGACTCGCACCCGGACTCGCACATATGACATGTCTGCTTCAGGAATAACGTCCGTTGTGCCCGGGCCCGGCGATGGCTCGCCATACATTGCCTGCCATAGCCATGTACTTGTGACTTGCCTCGAGGACAAAACCTGACAAAATCCAGACGAAAAGAACACTTGGCTTATCGGAGATAGCTATAGAATACCGGACCCATGTACACAGTACGCGTCAGGCCCCGCCGTCCAGTGTGCGTAAGTATGTACGCCGAGTGTATTTGTAGTATGTTTCGATCGCTTATCAAACTTAGCCGCATATTTATGAACATCCCAAATTTCCAATTCCCAACCAACAGTTCGGCATCTTAACTTACCAACATCATCCCAAAACCGAGCTCGAAGGAACGGGAAGGAACTAACCGAATAAGTCAAATATGGGGCATGCTGCATCGTCGATGACCAAAGAGTCGTGGCCCATCGCGCCGAAATACAGCGTGGATGAGATCCCTGATTTGACGGGGAAGGTGGTCATTGTTACGGGAGCGAACACGTACGTACGTCTCCTCTGTCACTGTCTGGCGCCTCGCGGGGAGGGTGCGCACGTTCTCATATCAAGAAGCTCACGCGGTCTGGAAACATTGACAGCGGCGTGGGGAAGGAGATTGTGAAGGTGTGTAATGCCAAATACGAAATAAGCTTAGGTTATTTGAATTCGAGGATCTCCTTACTGTCTCTTTGTCTATACATCCCCTGCTCGTTTTTGACGGCAATGATTCGCTACTGACGTGTAGGTTTATACTACTAGGCGCTCTTGAACCGAAATGCGAAAGTGTACATGGCAGCGCGCAACGAGGACAAGGCGATAAGCGCCATTGAGGATCTGCGTCGGGTGACAGGAAAGGAAGCTTTATTCCTTAAATTGGACTTGGCAGACTTGAAGTCAGTAAAGGCCGCTGCAGAAGAGTTCCAGAGGTGTGTGCGGTGATAACCTTTACTCTCAGAGCTTATTGTCGCTGATGGTGTGTGCACGCATATAGGAAGGAGAAGGAGCTGCATATACTATTCAACAACGCGTACGTAGACGCGTTCTCCTGAATTCTATGGAATCCAATAAGGCTCACACCCCCATTTCTTGTCACCGAAGAGGCGTGATGTTCCCGCCCATAGATGATGTAACCGCCGATGGGTATGACCTTCAAATGGGTACCAACGTCCTCGGCCACTTCTACTTCACGAAGCTTCTCCTCGCGACACTCACCGCGACGGCCCGCACAAGCCCCGACAAACACGTCCGAGTTGTCACAACCACGTCAGTCATGCATTACCTCTACGGGCTGGACTTCAATACGTTCAAGGACGGGCCTGCGAGGCGCAAGGCTGGGACATTTAAACTTTATTGCCAGAGCAAATATGTGCGTGGGTTGTGTTACTTGTTATACCGCTGTTTCCAACGAGCTTCTTGTTGTGTAGGGAGATCTTGTGTTCGCAGCGGAGCTTGCACGACGCTACGGTGATCAGGGCATCGTATCCATGGCTGTAAACCCAGGGAATCTGGCCACTGACTTACAGCGCCACATGGGGTGGCTCGAGCGTCGCATTCTGGTGAGGATTTTTTGTTCTGGCCGCGTATCAATTACTTAAATTCATATGTAATTCAGGGCTTGTTTTTATTCCCCATGCCCTATGGAGCCCTTACACCACTGTGGGGAGGAACTTCGCCGGAAGGCGTTGAACTCAACGGAAAAGTACACCCCCTCCTTGTTAATCCACATCTGCTGACCTATGTGTTCTTGCGACAGTACCTGAAGCCATGGGCAACAGTTGGGTCTCCGACTCCAGATGCGCAGGACCCAGTCCTGGGCAAGCAGCTTTGGGAGTGGCTAGAGGAGCAAGTTGAGCACATTTAAATTACGAAGATACATTTCAAGCTACGTATGTAGTTTCCTGTTACAATATATTGTGAGGCTTAAATCATCGCCGTCAAATTCTTTTGAATTTGTATTTGATCGTTCTGACCCATGAAAGCGTTCTACGCTTAGCTTTGTTGCTGCTTCCTGGCCGCTGCTTTCCGAGCAGCCCAGCTTGTACCATACCACACTGCGACGACAACTACGAAGACGCCGACAATGGCGGCTCCAATGTATCCGGAGTTATCATTCGCCTTAAATAATAATAAGCATGCGGCTCGTCCAGATTAATATCCCCGAGAGAAACCGGTGCGCACCTTGGCCCAAGCTCTCCACCAACTGCCTGCAAGCCCACCACCATCCTCGGCTTCGGCGGCCGCAACACATTCGTCACATTCCTCTCCGATCAAACCCATTATAGTGATCAAAGAGATGCTGTGGACGAGAAGCAGTGTTCAGCGTCTGTTTCCCGGAGATGCGCCATATATGTGCCCGATACACACCTAAATGCGACAAGTATGCTGAGTAAGGTCAGGATGATGCTGAGTCCAGACATCACGTTCATCTTGACCGCGGTATCCCTCGTGACCTTGGCGTCTACGAGGTCAGTGACAACAACCTCCTGAGGAACATCCTCAGCATCCTTGGAAGCCTTTTCATGAGCTTCCGGCCCCTTTGAATCCTTGTCTTTCTCCTCTGATTTACTGTAATCCTTCTCGGCATCTGTGCAAGACGATGACTTCCTCCGTTGCTCGACCAACGCCCATGAAAGCTCAGGAAAACCGGAGTAAGAGTAAAGCATCAAAATAGAATCCACCGAGTCGATCATGGTCATCCCGGCAGTGAAAAGGAGCTAGCCAGTTCGGGTTAACGGACGTTTGTTATGAAACGTTAAATTTGCGACCACACCGGAAGGATGACGATATGAGAAGATGGAATGGTATTTCCATCCGGCCCGCGCTTCGCGATTGCGGAAAGTGCAAGGAGTGCAATTGAAGATGCCGTGTCGAAACCTTTCAAATGCAATGTGCGAATTGAGAAGACATAATCATTAGATCGACTTCCGATATTATGCACATACCAAATCCAAAAAGGACTCCAACAGGGTACATCTGAGGAGTTATTATTGCCGAGAGAAAGATATAGGGAAACCAAAGTTTCGTACTTTCCACGGTCGGTTTACGAAGGTGATGATAGGTCCCAGGATTCTCATCATGATCATCTGATTGGGTGGCGGCTTGTCATCCGTATCGACGATGGCCTCACCATCGGCGAGTCGCTGCCTCCGGATCGCATCCTGCGACAGTAATATTGTACCAGTGAGTTGCAAGACCAGATGGCTAGGGCTCACCTTGCGGCGTTGCTTGATTATTCTCCACAGGATCACTGTGTTTGCCAGACCAACGATGAAAAGGAATGTCCCACTTACGGCCGCACCTGTTATAAAAACTAAATGGATAGACGCGAGGCAAGTATAATGAACATACCGACTATACCACCTACGTCGCTGACACCGTGCAACTTGTCGAACACGTCGGACGATATAGCAATGGCAACAGTCTTCGGGTAGATAAGGGCGATAAGTTCCCCGCACGGAGAGATAAGCGGGGAGATAAGAGGCGAGACGCACAACGACAACGACGATAGTGCTGTGACCAAGAGAAAAGAACAGCCCACAGGTCACTGGTAATTGTCCGATGCTAATCAAGCCTCGAGTGGCATTGTCTATAGCGCTTCAGAATCATAAGAAATAGATCAAATTTCTCTTCACAATGACTTCACGATCCTAAGCAAGTAAACTCAGTCCCCAACTCTATCAGAAGACTTGGAAATCAAAGAACTCACCTTGAACTTCATACCTGATATGATCCGCGTCGAGTGCTGGGACATTGAGTCAGAATCAGTGAATCCCCTCAGAAATGGAGTACCAGACAACCCACCATGTCGCAATCCTAGCGTCTGGCAAACAAGAAGTTCATATCAATAGAAAAACAATGATACTAACGATACTTCATACCCAAGCTAACAGAGCTAAGCTCAAAATAGGTCGTGTGGAGTCCCCATTCCGAGCAAATAGGATGCCGGCTACGGCCCAACATATTGCATTTGCAGTAACTCTGGACAGAGATATATGGATGGCATGAGCACCTGGATGAGAAGTATGCGCACTCAGAAACCAGCAGCAGTAGAGATCGTCCCAGCAGCGTCAACTTGAAAGGCAGTCGAATCGCCACCATCGCGGGTCAATATATTAAAGCGAATTTGCAACCTGAATGTGGAGTCAGCATACAATTAGGTTTACACTTGATTGGATGTTAGAGCCCCACTTGGTGAGTAAGAACCGAGAGTTACAAATCCGCTTTTAGAGAGCGTTGAACACAGTTGATCGACTCGGAGGACGGCAACTTTGACGGCATGCCAAGCCGAATATCAAAATGCTGATGCAAGGTGTGTTTGTCAATGACCTCGCCCATAAATAGGCACTTGCCTCATGTCCCGACTCGGATATACTACCTCCTTACTCACCTACTTCCACAACGTACAGAATGAGCGCTACGCTTGACCAGGAGTAAGTACCCTGTTTTTCTCGTGTAAACTTCGCTTCTGAAGGTTGAAACGCACGCGTACAGGTTCGTCTTCGCGGCACAACGCGCGATTCGGACGATCATACCTAGACTGCAAGATCGAATACCAGTCTCATGGCATACCGCGCCATATCCCTTCATATTCTACCTGCCATTTTTCTTCATGGCATACCTCGCTCGCAGACCAGATACCTATCTCATCCGTCTTCTTCTCCTTCCTGTCACGATCTGTGGTATCGTGGCAGCTGCATATCGCTTTGTCTGGACTTCTCCTGCGCTGAATGTGTATAATTGGGGCCAATGTGAGCCGTGTTTACATGTCTAACACAGGATTGACATTGAAGACAGGATCATGCCAAGGTCTTCTTGCCGCGGTGACAATCGCGAAGACTTTAGAGTACGCCTTCAATAAAGAAGGCATGCTTAAGGTCGGTGAAATCCGACCAGGTGTGATGAAGGGAAAAGCCCCTTCCAAAGATGCTATAAGTGGGGTTTCGAACGGAATCCCAAACGGAATCCCAAATGGCACTTCAAATGGACACGTTGCGGTCGCGCAAGCCAGCCATCCCGTTCCACAATGGCTATATGACACCATTGAACTGACGCACACATTACGTGGTTTGCAATGGAAATTCGGCCAGGGTGCTTATGTTCCAAAGCAAACGAGACCTCTCGAGCGAAAGGCATTCCTCCGTGCTACTCTATTGTCGTTCATCAAAAACTTCCTCGTGCTCGATTTCTTGGAATCCACGCTCAAATTATTTCCCGGATTCGACTCCCCGATGGGTACGAGCATGTTCTATCCAAACCTTCCTATATTTTGGCGGTACACTGTTTCTACCCTGATCCATATGATGACTGGTACGGCCATCCTGGAAGGGTTCGGGATGGTATATGACCTCGTCACCCTCATTGCGGTTGGCTGTTTCCACAGCTCACCCACATCTTGGCCACCCGTGACTGAAAATCCCTGGACCGCCGACTCGATGCACACATTATGGGCAAGGCAATGGCATCAGCTCCTTCGACAGACCTTCCTCGTCCTCGGAGGGCTTCCCGGTAAATGGATAGCTGGTAATTATGGAATGCTCTTCGGTACTTTCATCGCATCGGGCTTGTTCCACGAATGTGCGATGTATTCGATGGGCCATGGCTTCGATCACACCGCGCCGCTGTTCTTCGCACTGCAAGGTCCTGTGCTGTTATTGGAGAGATGGTGGAGGCAGGTGACTGGGCGACGCGTCGGAGGGTTGTGGGGTCGACTATGGGTCTACTTCATCCTATTTATCTTGGCTCAGCCGATGGGTATGCATTCTTTATGTTCAGTGTTGATTGACGTTGCTTACCTGGTGCATAGTGGATGCATGGCATCGACGGGGACTTGGTGGAGGAATGATCATTCCACCATTCGTCAGCCCCACAAAACTTATTCTGGTACCTGTTATCCAGAAGACGCTTCATATCAACCCACACCAGTACTGATGCAGTCTACAATGCGCTTGGACAGCGTCGTAGAATTACAATAATAGCAGCATTACAATGTACAAATTACTTAATTATAATACATACACTAGTTAAGCGCTCTCTGCGAAAGCAGGTGGTCCAAATAAGAAGCGAACTGTCCCTTCATTGCGACCCAGATCATCTCTGTGATATATTGCACTAGGATCTGCACTACCGAGTGGTCGTCGAGGTTTTGGCGGGTATTCATTGCGGCGCATGTCGATCTTCAACCTGATCAGCTGGTCCGCATTGTATGGAGGAGGTTGGATATGTGACTGGGTATGATGCTGGTGACGGGATGAAAGATGTGGAGAGGGGGAGGACGGTGTACTTGGAGAAGTATTTGCAGAAGGGTTTTGCACGCCTTGAAGAATAAGGTCAATCACTGTGTGTGCAATGTCTGCAGCAGCCGACCTGTGAGAGAAATTTCACAATAGCACAGTTGATGTAGACAAACCTTCCAAGTCTTCCACTTGTGACTTGAACTGTTTCTCCCAGCTGCCATGTCTTCCCAAGTATGCAGCTAGTTCCTGGCTAGAGCGGAAACCTTCGCGACTTGGAGATGCAGGTTGTTCAAAAGATGACAACAAAGCAGCGGTATAGATACTTCCCAGTGCAATTGTCTGCGGAGGATATTGCACTGGAAGCAGTGTTCGGTATCTGGATACATATGTTAACACGGGGAGAGACTCGCACAATAAGGTTCCAACGTACGAGTCGACAGCCAGACGCCATGCCAATTGAGTTAGTTTTTTTGTCGCTGGGTAACAGCCTTCAACAGAGGCAAATGAACAGGCGGGAAAAGTGATGGCTTACCGTTCAGGGCGCGGCCAATCTTGATAACATAGGGAAACGGCATTCGCGATGTGAAATTAAAGCATATGGTTTCCAGAATCAATCTCTCGATCGCTAGCAGCCGCGAAATATCATGCTCTACTACCTAAGCACAACATTCAGCACGTTCATTGGGATATGCACTGTTTATGATGTACCTGGGGATCCATCGTATCCAAGTCGACTTCCCCACTAGGATGTTTCGATTTTGCGGCTAATTCAGGAAAGCGAACGGCATACGACACCGCAAGCAGTTCCCGTGGCTTCTTCAAGGTATCATGCATTTTTGTTGAGACGCAGAGCGCTGCTAAGCATACATCCTGTAGTGAACTTAAATGGGAGTTCTTGTGAGGTTAGAGGGTCAAGAGACATACGTAGTAGTTGAAGTCCTTTCGAGGGAGGAACAGATGAAACCGGTGATATAGGTTCTGGGCCGTAGCAGTTGTCCTTCGAGGGCTTCGCAACACACTTTCAACAGACGTTAAATCAACAAGAGAGTCCACGAAACTTACAATCCAATACGTGCTCCAAGCGCGTCCAGGAATCCACAGGCACTTTGTCGAATTTTCTCCTCTTGTGTTGCTGAAAGTTTTCCACGTTGCTTTTCTGATAGATACTCGACTTCGGCGGCTGTGAAGTAGGGGTGGTGAAATTTTGACAACGAAGGAGGTGCCTGTGAGGGTGATTGGCCTCTTGATTGGACGAAAGCCATATCGACTGTAAGTCAAAGTCGTGTATGTTTACAGCGTCTGAGCGCTGAGCCTCAGGGTATGAATTGACTTCGACGTGACGGTAGTGCACGTGGGATACTTAGTCCGTTCCTTCGATCCGCGAACCGGCCCGGAGCTCGGAACCAATCTTAGTGGGATCTGTGCTGATCTGCGGGGAATGCTGGATATACTCAGTACTACTCAAGGATGCCATTCGCACAGTTACTATTACGAACAGGACACAAGGCGGTATAAGATCGAGTACAGTAAGCAAGGATGGATTTTCAAATTCTCGGACTATTTAGAGATTAGTACTTCAGTAATCCTGACTCATGACATATTTTCTTCTCCGAGCAAAGATGAGTAACACGCGGGTTCAACCTCTTCAACCGGCACTGATTTCTAGGTATGAGGCCTGGTCGCGTTGTACGTGATTCGATTAATAGTCAAGCTAATTCTGTACCCAACCGATCCCTGAAACCACAGCCGAGACATCAGATCCATTCTCTCCGAGCCAAATAAGACGCCACTCACGATACCAGTTGCATACTCCTCGAAAACAGCTAGGTGGACATGGGCATTTGCTGCGCTCGCCCCTACCCCGAAGCCTCCCGGATCCTTCGAAAAGTCGGGCATCTCTAGGTGCGAGGGTGGAGGGTTGCTCGGATATGGGTTGGCTGTACGGTTAAACAGATTACATGAGCATCGTAATCCAACATTTAACTGACGTCGAGGCTTACCAGGATAGTTTGTCTCGGCAAATCGTCCAAAATAGTATCCGGTTTCAAACATATCGGACGGCGTGAACGTTTTGAGGGTCGAGGTGAACAACCAGACGGTATAGTTGTAGCTCGAGATGCCGTACTCCGCTCTGCCGCGGTATTGAAAATTGAAAGATGCTCCTGGAGCAATGGAGGCGCCGTTGTGAGGGGCAACAATTTTTCCTAAGCTTGACACTGAATGTGCAGGTGTAGCTGCTGCTAGCAAAGACAGGAAAAAGGAGAGAATGAGTTGCAGGAGGTTCATTATGGATTCTGAAAGTCGAGTACGAAACTTTGTGTGCTGCTGAAAAACCTGTTGTGAGGTCTTTTAAGTATAGGACGGATGATGAGGTGTGATTCTTGCCCATCTCATAGGGAATCCAGGAAGGCGAGGCAGCCTCTATTTGTGAGGAGTTCCGCGACAGATTCATTATCGAGCATCCAGAAGAAGCAAAGGGTAAGATACGGAGGATATAGCAGCACTTAAAGCAGGTCCAGAGGAACATTGCACGCTGCACATGGAAGGTTCCTAAGGACAGATCAGCGCACTTCAGGAATACCTTCCATCAGAGCCAAATTGCCTGAACATCCAATATAGTATCAAGAAGAGGCTCGAGATATCCTGCTTTATCGTAAGCTGCCTGCCTTCTAAGAATTTTGATTATCCGCACCGCTGAAAAATTTTGCCCTATTTTGAGCAGCCTTTGTGGTCTGTCGAAGTAGATAGAAGACCCCATCCCAGAGAAACATCACTTGCAAGACGAAGCGGACATGTCCAGGATACCTCAAATGGAGTGGACACAATGAGAAGTTAAGATATATATGTAGGGCCCCGAGTCTAACAATCCGCAAAACATAACGAAGACTAAGCGAAATACATGAGATTATTCTTCTTCTTGCTTTGCACTACATCACAAGTTAGCGTTCAATGAAAAGGCATAGAGATTGAGGAGCCCACCTTCTGCAATACCACTCAAGAAATGTTCATGCCCCAACTTCGTCGCACCTTCCCTCAGAGCAATCATTCCCGCCTCGACGCAGACAGCCTTCAGCTGGGCGGCATTGAACTCATCGGTACTCCGCGCTAGCTCTTCGTAGTTGACGTCCGGTGAAATTGTCATTTTGCGCGAATGAATCTCCAAGATCCGTGCCCGAGCAACTTCGTTGGGTAGAGGGAACTCGATTTTCCTGTCAAGACGACCGGAACGCAAGAGCGCAGGATCCAGGATATCGATCCTGTTAGTAGCCGCGATGACCTTTCGGGAAGAAGTAGGTTAGTGCGTCCAGAGAACGTCATGAAAACAGAACAAACCTTGATCCTGTCATCACTGCTGAAGCCGTCAAGTTGGTTGAGGAGTTCTAACATAGTCCTCTGCACCTCACGATCTCCACTCTTGTCAGAATCGAATCGCTTCGTTCCAATTGCGTCCAATTCGTCGATGAAAATGATTGCTGGCGCTTTCTCTTTTGCGAGAGCAAACGCGTCGCGCACAAGTTTAGCGCCATCGCCAATGAACATTTGGACAAGAGACGGTCCAGCGAGCTTGAGATAACATGCTTTCGTTGATGCTGCACATGCACGAGCAAGCAATGTCTTTCCGGTACCTGTGGAGTAGGTCAATGAGTGTTCAATGTCACGATGAGATATAACAGCATACCAGGGGGTCCATACATAAGGCATCCTTTGGGCGGGCGTATACCTAGGATCTTGAACTTGTCCGCTTGCTCCATTGGAAGAACGATAGCCTCGACCAACTCCTCGATCTGCTTCTCCAGTCCTCCAATGTCTGTGTAAGTTTCGGTTGGCCGTTCATCAACCTCCATAGCCTTGACACGGGAATCGAATTCAGCGGGAAGGGTATCGAGGACGAGATACGAGTCTTTATTGACGCCGACGAGGTCGCCTGGTTTGAGTTTCTCGGGAGGAACAAGACCGATCATAGGCAGGAAGACAGTTTGGCGGGTCGATGTTTTAATGACGGCACATTTTCCTTTACGCATGGAGTCCAAGTCCTGGTTGGCGCCATCTTCTTCGACCTCGGGGTCGACGTCGAGAATCTGAATATATATGCCGGGTTAGAAAATAGACAATTTATGCAAAGCGGCCATACTCACTTCGACTATATTTCCAACCAGGTATGGGAGAACCTTGTTCTGTTTAATCTTTTCCCCATTATCCCGGATCTTCTCCTTCATCACGCTCTGTTCATGCTGTAGTCTCGTAGTTTCCGACCTCATCACCTGCCGGAGCATTAGGCTGCTGACAATCTTAGACAGTGTTCTCTGATACCTTAATATCGTTCTCGATCAGCCGTATTCTGG
This sequence comes from Hypsizygus ulmarius, assembly GCA_018851835.1. Classification (NCBI taxonomy): domain Eukaryota; kingdom Fungi; phylum Basidiomycota; class Agaricomycetes; order Agaricales; family Lyophyllaceae; genus Hypsizygus; species Hypsizygus ulmarius. The sequence continues at coordinate 16,460 of JABCKG010007629.1, read as the reverse complement.
TGAGGATCTCGTCGGTGCTCAGAGCCATGATATCCTCCGGAATGTCTGCCCATGTCTCCTCAGCTGGTAAGTCAGAAGTTGTGTCCATTGCAGTTGGATCAGCAGGGGCCGCAGGGGGTGCAGAAGGCACATCTTCTGGCTTCTTCTCTGGGTTTGGCGGTGGATTGTTAGGGGGAGGAAGGGAAGACATATTGAGGAGAGGAGCTGAGTAAATCGAAGAGAACGCGTTCAGCGATGGGACACGCGTCCAGCCTTCTGAACCTAACAAGACCAAACACTCCTCCTCTTCGCGTCCCATGGCCGAAGCCACTCCTGCGCCAACGGCAGACGACAAGGCCCTCTATGAAACCCTGAAGAACGAGCTAAAGAAAGCCCTGCCAAAAAAGCGTCTTGCAGATAAGCAACTCGTGCGTTCAGGTGTCAAATGTTTCCGTAGCGCAGACGTCTAATCTGTCTCAAGGCCCAAATCGAGGTCCAGATTTATAACCTCGAGGCGGCATATCTCGCAGAAACTGCGGCGCATAGTGGAGGGAATATTATCCAGGGATTTGAGAATTATCTCAAAGCTCAGACGAGTACCCGAAGGAGAACCGAAGTGAACGACCAAGATAGATGGTTCTCGAAGAGTAGTTTGACCTACCAGAAGGTATGTTGCTCATCCTTCGAGTCTTCTCCATGGATTTTCATTAAGTCCTCGTGTATTCGACCAATTCAAGTCTCTTGAACTGATGGGCGAAGGCGATGATTCAACCACGACAAACGATGAGTACAACAAACAAACAGCGGGCGTTACCACTGTCGTTGTACCGCCTGCAACAAGGAATCAAGAAATGACGATGGCTCAGCAGAAGAGACTCCGCGATAAGGAGTACCAACGCAAGAAACGCGCAAGTGTCAGCTTAAGGAGCACTGGTGACAGCGACGAGGAGATTGTCAGCGCAGCGAGCTCGTCCACTAGGAGACCTACAAAGCGGGCGCGTTTGGCTGATGATGATTGATGTGCTACTGTAGTGAGTTGACTCGCCACCTTGGTCGCTGCGAGTATTCTCAATGAAAAATTCCAGAGATGTAAAACATGGCCTGTAAAATAATAATAATACGTATGTACACTACACGTCTAATGGGCCCAGGAATGCCTTCAAACCAGCTTCGTCCATGCCGCCCCCATCTGGATCGACGGCTTCGATACACCTCGAAATGGCAATAATTTGTCTCGTCTCTTTCGCACTTACCCAGACCCGCCCGTTCATTCCCACTGCCGCCTCGAGTGGAAATCGTGCTCCGAGGAGGGGCAATAGGAAATGTGTTGGATCAAGAAGGCTAGAGAGTAAGGGTCATATTACTGTGTAACAAATTGAAGAGCGGGGCTCACTCGCGACACATCTTCAAACTACATTTGACCAAGAATCCACCTTTTAACTCTCCGAACCCCTCAGATTTCCGCGTTTGAGCGTCAAAGCATTCCAACTCGGGTTCCATATCTTTGTGTGCTAATGAGACGCGTGCATATACAAGGCAGCCAATCTGCAAATGCAGTAAGAAAAAAAAGCGAAGGCGTGTTTATAGTGTATTACTGCACCTTCAGATTAGGTTTATTCCGCTTGGTAGCGCCTTCAAATGCGAGGCTATCCAGCGATGCATAATGTGCAGACCCAATGTCAACCCGGAACCCCTCGCCCACTTTTTGCACTATCACGCCAATTACGGATTCTTGAGGTGCTGGGACATACTATCGTATATCTGTTTAGAAAAATATTTCTCTTGCTACAATGACAATGTAGATACGAACACGTCTTGAATTGCTTTCGACCCACCATTTGCTGCCGTTCGCCGAATGGTTCAGCGTGCCTGCACGGGTTGTAATTATGCTCGGGCCGGCTTTATTGCTACCAGAGAATTGGAGGAGTCCTGGTCCAAGTTTGAGATTGACGTGTTGAGCAGGGACGATTGTACCAGGAAGGACCGTAGACGGCATGGTGGTTGGTGTGTAAAGTGTATTTTGTACCGGTACCATCATCATCACCATCCACTCTTCGATTCCTTCCCTCAATAATGGCAACACCTCTCCTTGCAGAATTCCCTGAGCTGGCACATCTGACGTGAGTACTTCCCTTAATGCGTGACGAAAGTCATCGACGCAGTCAATTTTCAGACGGGAAGATCTCGAAGATCTGTTGACCGACCCTCTATACTTCCAAGCGATATTTCACTCTTTGGATCGCGTCAAAGCACTCTACCAGTCCCAAGCGGAGCTGGGCATGGCAAATGAATCCATAGCAAGTGAGCTGAATACATCCTTCCAGAATGAATATGGCCAGACGTTTTCTGTCAGACAGTAACCTTAGACTTCAAGATCCCTTGTACAAGCTTCGGTCAGACACTCAAGAAGCGTTTGACGAAGCCAAGGCTCTGGAAACCCGATGGAAAGAACTAGAAAGGGAACAACGGGATGTTTATCAGGTATGCTCATGGCGGTTGATATCCGACTCCTCAAGACTAACGTGCTCCACTAGCGATTCACGCCTCAGTTTCTACTCATGCGTCTGAGGCATAGCATCACAGCACAGGATGATGCATCGGAGGCCCTGGCCTCGGCGTTCATCCAACAGCAGCCTTCGGCCAGTGGGACGGGGACTGGGACACCAGGCGAAGGGCAGGGCGTGGACGACTTCGTCAAGGAGTTCAAGGAACTGAGAAAGGTCTATCACAAGCGAGTAATTTGGGGAGAGAGATGGGGCAATGGGCAAGTCGCATGGCGGGACGATTGAAGCTCGCTGCTCATCAGATTCTGTGTCACTTCGAGAGGATGTTGAGAGTGCGGGTGTGAGTGATCTTTGCTCAGGATGCCGTTGGTTAACAGGGAAAACATTGACCAGGATGTCCCAACCCATGACGGGTATGCCTCCACTGTCGCATGAACGGTACAATTTTGGATCATTCGCAACATCCGACGCCTCGCCTTTGACCAGATACGCCAGTATTCGAATTGACATGCATTTGGCTATGTTCGTCATCTACACTGGCAATGTTGGGGCTTACTTCCTTCCGCCTCCAAGCTGTCCTGCTGTGAGCTCCCGCCTCGAAGACATACTTTCTCCACTAAACCTCGGATCCTTCGCCGCATAAACTCCGGGATGCCCATGATCATGAGAGATCTTGTGACGCGAGGGTTATCGATGGTCGTCGCAAAGAGACTACACGCGATCTTCTACTTTTGGCATCCTGTATGTCACGACCATGCAATGGATATTTACTTCCCAAGTCGAATATACGTGATTAGTCGACCTGTGTTATTGCCCTCGGAAGGAGCTCAGTTTTGAGTCCCACTATTGTCATCTTACACCGATAATCAAGCGCTCTTAAGTCCAGATGCATCAAGCAAAATTGCTGCCTTGTCCTTCCGCCTATAACAGTCCAACGATCCTAACCTTTAGTCGACATCCTTCGAAAACATGAAGGAAGTTTCTTCCATTGCATCTCTTGTCTTGTTTTTCAACTCTGTTTCCGCTCATTCCATTTTCCAGGTCGGTCAGGCCATGGCACTGATCCATGTCCCCACCCAAAACTGATTGCACCATTCTGTATGTAGGAACTCTGGGTCAATGGGGTCTCACAAGGCCACCTTACTGGGATCCGGGTGCCTGACTATGATGGAGTGAGTTCGCTATTATTCAGTCGTCTTCACACTTTCTTATGTCCGAACTTCAAAGCCCATATCCGACGTCAACTCCAACGATATAATCTGTAACGGAGGCATCAATCCCTACCATCAACCTGTCTCTACCAAAGTCATCGACGTTCCTGCTGGCGCACAAGTCACCGCCGAGTGGCACCACACCCTCTCAAGTGCCAATACAGGTGACGCCTCTGACCCGATCGATGCTTCACATCATGGCCCAGTACTTGCCTACCTGTGCGTTGTTCAAAATCTTAAGCTTCATGTGCATGCTTTTGGCCTGACCTTAACTACGTCGTCTCTGGACAGTGCTAAAGTCCCCTCCGCAACCCAGACCTCGGTGACTGGACTGAAGTGGTTTAAGATCTACCATGATGGCTTGGACTCCAGCGGCAAATGGGGAGTCGACAAGCTGATCACGAACAAGGGGAAGATGTCCTTCAACATTCCGAGCTGTATCGCTGCTGGGCAATATCTGCTTCGCGTTGAGCTTATCGGTTCGTCCTAAGATGCCGTACCTCGTTGAGATTTTTATTCTGATGCAACGCGCTTTAGCTCTGCACGGAGCTCAGAGCTACCCGGGTGCGCAATTCTACGTGAGTCTCACTGCTATGCTGCTTTGATCACAAGATTTACATCACAGTTCCTGCCTTAAGATGGAATGCGCCCAGCTGAATATCGTTGGTGGCGGCAGCACTTCCCCCGCGACAGTAAACTTCCCTGGTGCTTACTCAGGTACCTTCCGGCTCTTTTTCCAAGAGCTCACAATTGAAAATTGAGCGTTTAGGCTCCGATCCCGGCATCAAGATTAACATATACCAGACCCTTACGAGCTACACTATTCCAGGCAATTACTTCTTACATGTTTGCCTTCCTCTCCAACCTAAACTTCACATGCTCGCATAGGACCACCCGTATTCAGCTGCAGCGGTCAAAGCAACCCTGGAACAACTGCTGCCCCTAATCCAACCACTATTGCAACACCTGCGCCACCTGTCGCGACGACGACAACCGTTCCTTCTGGCTCTATTCCGCAATATGGCCAATGCGGCGGGTTAACGTAAGCCGATCCCTCCGCATGCCTACTTACGATGCGCCGTCTTATTTTTGACATCAGGTACACTGGACCGACTGCTTGCCAATCACCTTTCAGTTGTGTGAAGTCGAACGACTATGTGAGTCTCCATTTGGACCGTCCTATTTTGCGTCATCAATAATTATGTCTATAGTATAGCCAATGCTTGTGATAGTTAGTTAGTTTTATTACCTTGGGTATTCTCTCTTGTGGTGTCAATCGTACTCTTCAAGACTAAATATTTTGCGGCCATATACCTCTAGCACGCATGTTGAGACTTGCCTTTCGGGCTTATGTGCTTTGAATCCCGAGGAAGATTCCCTATCCGGAAAACTTCAAGGTGCGATTCTGGATGTACTTGACAGAATTCCCCTGGAGGGACGAGCCCACTAGTGTTCTTGTATCAGCCTCTGCGAAACCTTGCGGGACACAAGATAGCATTCAACGCCTTCACAGATCTGAGAAAGGGGTCAATAACATTCTCCTCGATGGCTAGTAGTGCACATGAAGAAGGAACATAATTTTACATAATCTGGAGCTTGATCCATTTTGCTACAGCGGAAGACGTGGTTTGAACAGCCGGTTTGAATTAATTATGAGGCGTGTGGCGCGTTGCAACTTCAACTTGTGAATGCTCAATTTGAAATTCAGATATCAGGATCTTCAAAGTTAGGCTAACGGACCACATGTACATTTCCTTTTGAACGTCCAATTCCATGGTTAGCTACGATCTCTTGGATGATCCCTCCCCAGCCACCCTCCCCCACCCAAGAACCCCACCCCAGCACCGCCACATTCTCTCGACAACCTTCATCTTCTCGGCCCGGCCTAGATCCGGATTCTCCAGGTCCCCCACGTCCTCCAAGAACCCTTCCCGCAGCCGTGAGCGCAGCGGCAGACAGGTCTCGGCATATGTGCGGAGACGCGCTACGGAAAGCAGAAGGAGGCCGGACGTGAGCGGCGATATGGTGGAACCGGCATTAGCGGTATCATTTTGTTGTCCTTGGCGGTGTGGTTGGGAGGTGAGGAGTCGTTCGGTTCGTCTGCGAATGGGGGATGTGCATGTGCTTTGAGAGGTCAATCTGCGAATAGTAAGAGATCAGAACGTACCGCATTGCAGACCAAACACCTCCTATCCGTCTCTTGCCGCCGTACTTTCCTTTACCTTTGCCATCATTGTAGAGTGCTAGCAAAGATCCACCTAGCAGATAGACTACTCCGAAGGCGGGGGCCACGCCGACGAAGGCGAACGTAAGCTCTTGTGACTTGAGCAGCTTGTCGATCCCAGCAAGGGTTTGATCGATATCAACCTAAAAGGAATGATGTGAGACCGCATTCTAGGATACGCGAAACGAGTGTTCGGCCCACCTTTGCCTTCTGAACCTGAATGAAGACAGAGCGGAGGAGTGTTCCAGTGATGGCAGACTTGAGTGGCCGTTTGATATCTTCCTCGTAAAGCTCCAGCACAGGGGTGAAGTCTCCCAATTTGATCTGGGCGGAGAATTTCGCCAGTTGCTCAGGTCCATAATGGAGCTCGTCCTTGGCTAGAGACAGAGCCATGCGCTCCAGAGACTGAACGTCATCAGTACAAGTACAAGAAAAGAACCGACAAGCAGTCTTACATCAAAATCAGCAGCGACCCCCTCCTTTCTGACGATCATGCCATCCTCGCCACCAGCACGGACGGTCCTGATGACCTCCTTCAACGGATCAATTAACCATCCCATAATGAATGCTTCTACAGTTTCCTTCGCGTCCTTCGCTACTTCTACTAGACTCGCTCGAGAAGCGTAGGCGGAACGCAGGGCATAAAGAAACAACGGTGGTAGAAGGAAGAGTTTAGGCCAAATAAGTGTAAGACGCGATGGCCGACGCAGTTGCCGGGATTCCAGAGTGCTATGGTATGCAACCTTCTGAGCACGGAACACCGTTGTCGAGAGACGAAGAATTTCGAAGGGCGTCTCCTGGGATTGGCCACTACCTTGATTACTTACGGCTGGGGTCGGAGTGAACACCTTGGACGTGTCCCCTTCCATTACGGCATTCAAAACCTGCACAAAACCTTGGAGGTTCCACGGCTCCTTGATAACCAGAGCAAGGTCACCTCGCATCTGTGCCAAGTGTCCGAGAGCTTCGGCCTTCTGGTCCCTGATCTTTTCCAGCTCTCGTCGTTTGAAATTGCATTCCTGTCTCGTCAGCTCGATGGGCATGATAGCCGATGTGGGATTCAACGATGACCAGAATCTCGACAATAGGTTGCCATTCTCCTCACCTAGGGGCCTAGAAGAGACGAACAGGATTGTAGAGGCCGTTATGGAGATGGATTGATGACGGAGATGCGGGAATAGGGCCTTGGTGAGCGCGCCAGGGCGATGAGGGTCTAAGGAAGGGAAAAGTCGGCGGATAGATGCAGGTGTCAAGGCTGACAGCCTAATAGGAATATTCCTTGTGCGAAGGGCTTCAATAATTAGGCTGGCCACATTAAAAAGACGGCATGGTATGGCTGAAGGAGTGCAGAGGTGAATTGGTATGTATGTGAATGCCAGACAGACCCTAACTTTGAAGTAAATACCATGTTACGTTCCATCGCGAACGCTCGATGTCTGCCCACCATTCAGCTTCCGTCTCAGCATCCGTAGCGTGCGACAAGCAATTGTCGATTCCCTCCGCGTAAAGGCCAACAATCACCTTATATATAATGGCTTGCTTCAAAGCATCCTTTTCAGGGTCTGGAGCTGCTACAGCGGTGTCAGGGTGAACACGATCTAGCTGCGTTAGAGCCCCAATCGTGTCTTCCACTAAGGACGGCGTCAGCGGCTGGTTTAAAGACACCAGCAGGGACTGGAGCTTCTCCTTTGCGCCTACTTCTCGAGTAGACTCGACATTTATATCAGCATGCGAAGGGCTAGGAGGTCTTGAGAGGATCAGCGGCTTCAGCAGTTGGTGGACGAATGGAGAAGGCATATCGTTCACCAGAGTTGCCTTGAACTTTCTTGAAGGCGCGTGACGTCACTTCCAACCCGTGCACACGGTCGCATCCGACGAGTCCAATGTTTGACTTTCAATTTGCATCTCATGCTGTTTATGACTCGGAATAGCGTTCAAACGTTCAATATGCACTAGCTTGTTACCACAACCCCGAGTGACACTTCTCATCTCCTCGAACTCCTGTCGTTCTGTCAAAAGGCGTTAAACTGACAGTGCTCTTCTGACATGACCAGTTTCGAAATCAGTTCCAGTGACAGTCAAATGGAACACGCAGACGATACTTAAAGATTGAGCCGACCACTCTCCCGATACAGAGTCCTCCCGTCTGACTTTATCCGAGCCCACCGACCCGAATGATGGCGTTTTCCCTGTTCGACTTAGGTCCGCTGTCATTGTGCGCAACCTCCTTCCTGCACATTAGTCTATGCGTAGCAGTCGGGAAGTCTTTACCCGCAAGTGGGGAAGCCGCAGAATGGGCATCAGAAGTACTCAGCTTCGGCCCCCTACCTCTAGAGCAAGCAAGATCCCAGGAGATTTGGGCCCCTGGGCGAACCCGATCGCCACGCAGTCCACTGTCACTCAGAGCGCGATGCATACTATGCTATTTGAACTTCTTCCTGGATTTATGACGCCTCCTTGAGAGTGACACTCCGTCCTATAAAGCAGCAGGCTGCTCGTGCACTGCCGATGTGCATGAGTGTGTACAGAGTATTTGCTGCAGTCAGTCCTTGGTCGTCCCTAACCACCAACTATGACACTCTCGCCCTCTGAAGTCGCGTCCGTCTATCTTCTCAGATATGGAAACGTGATCCCCGCACTGATCCACACATATCCCGTCCAGCCACGGGCCCATGCTCATCGGAACCGTCTTCAATGTTATGCTTTATGGAATTACGATTATCCAGGTGTACTTGTACCACACTTCTTCTAAGCGGCATGATCTCTTACCATCTTTCAACTGACCGAAAATACTCATAATTTCGACTCAGTGATAGCCCCTGGCTCCAGAATTTCGTAAGTTCATGATACTCCAGAACTCAGTTGACTTACTGAGCCTGCCTTCAGATCTATCTTTTGTTTCTCGGTGACACAGTCCAAACGGTGTTCACTGTCGTGTACATATACAAATCACTCATTACTCATTTTGGTGAGAACGAGGCATCACGGATAGAATATTCGTTGGATAATCTCTCGGCCACAGGCGACACCGTGTATCTAGAGACAGGCACATGGATATTTGCCACAGGTATGTGCGCTTTCTTCCTTTGCTCGGCCCCTGGCATGACAGTGTTCCGCCAGATCCCGCACTTACGGTAAAGAATACTCGCCTCTGTAATATATGGTACTGACATCATCTTTGTAGGGCATCGTAGGCGGCCTCGTGCAAGGTTTCTTTGCATGGCGAGTCAGAGTTCTTACCGGCAGCCTCATGCTTGTGTCGATTATCCTCCTGTGTGCGGTCTCCTCATTTTGTAGGTACCCCCCAATTCTGCCGTCGTTTAAATAACCGAGTCGTGATGAACAGTAATGGGCATCGCCACAGCAATTGCCATTGGGATTGTTCCTCGCTTTGTCGAATTTCAGAAATTCCGAATTGTCGTCATTATCTGTAAGTCTAGCAACACGCCTCATACACACTTTCATTGAATAATCTCATCAGGGCTCGTGTCCTCGTCTTTTGCAGACCTCTTGATCACTTCGAGTTTGGTGATATACCTGGTGTGTTTCGATTGCCTCTAGCATTGCCGAGGGTTTTTTATCTTCAGTCAATCTGAGCAGAAGAAACATAGAACAGGATTTGGGAGAACGGATACCCATGTCGACAGGATCATTCGTTGTAAGCCCTCCCCTCCTCTCCATGAAACAATACCCTCATTTTTAACAACGAAATAAGTAACCGTGCAGACTGGTAAGTGAAAAGCCTCCAGTGGATACCTTACGCAATTTCAAGGTCATGTTGATTAGGTCTCATCACCGCTATTTGGGCTTTCATTGATCTAATGGTCTATTTACTTGATGTGAGTCATGATTCTGTCTTTGCCGTTCGTTTCTAACATCAATACAATCCATCCAGCCCACCGGAATGTCAGTTTTCGCATCCTTCCTAACGCGTCCAAGCTCTGATGCCTTCACAACCTCTTAGGCATCTGATATTCAACTTTCCGCTTTCGAAACTGTACACGAACTCTCTGATGAGTAGTCTGAACGCGCGACGGCTCTGGCAATACGACGGGGACGATGAGACGCCCGCGAGACACGATAGCGCTAATATCAATACAGACATGTCGACGCTCAAGGCGAGCGTCAATCTCAGCTTGAACCGCGAGAGACATGCGGTTAGTTCTTGACCCTTACCATCGCTTTGATATTGATACTCATGTGGTGCTTGCTGTCATCAATCAAGCATGGTACGGAGGTAAAAGAGTTTTTGTTTCTGGCGGTTGGGTTTTTTTTTAAACTTATGCAATATTACAAACACCAGGTATTCGTCCACGTCGAATCGCACCAAATGACCGATCCATCCGAAAAGGCGAACACCGTGCGCGGGGCTTGGGGTGCTGACGTCGATTCTGACGGGAACGCCGACAAAGAGTAGGCTGGATTGTGGAGATGTATACTAGGCTGAAAATTAAAATTCTCCCGTTCTCGGTCCCTTTAAATTTTGGTTCTATAAATAAACCCGAGGACATTCATTGAGGCACTCATATACAGTGCTAGTCGAGCTCCACTCAAGAGCACTCATATCATGATGGACGACATTAACGGGTCATACTTGCTGAAATGCTTCCACTGGACTTGCGTCATACGCACGAATGTGGCCCAGATCTTGAGATTCCATTTTCCCCCCCCCCTTCCCACTTCATATATCTATTGGGGCCTTACCCTATTTCACGTATGCTACGTGTGTGCACTATATCTAATCTAGCTGGGCTTGCTGTCTGCATGACTTGTGTCCGTAGGGTTTAAGATCCCATTGCCGTCTAACTTCAACCATGTAGTTCTATCAACACTAACCTGTCTGTCTACTGTAAATGAAAGCAAGCGTGTCTTCCCCGTATGTCAATGGACAAAGTGATTACGAGTCTAGACTCTAAATTAGCACCGGTCTATGGCATAGGACTGCACCCATTGTCCCGATATCGCATCACTGCCATACAATGTTTTTTTCTTTCCTCCGGGGTCCCCGGATCCCATGGGCATGGTGTGTACCCCGTGCCCGCATTTCGTTCCATTTTCTATATTGAGTTTGACGGAGGTAAATGGCAGCAGCTTCCTCCACGTGTGGGTATCATCAAGCTCAGAAACATTCCCAGATATCTTCCTGAGGTTCATTCACCTTACCCTTGAACACAGTCCGCCTCGTCTGCTCCCGTCGTGCCGCCGGGTCAATGCCCAGCTTTTTCTCGTTGTCGAAAGGGGGTTAAGATCGCGGAAATCGATGCATACAGCCACCCCGATCGACATCAGAGACACACGAAGTGAACGATCGTAATTACGGTTGCGCTAAGCAGATGTTTCTATGCGTCGATCTCGACGTAATTTTGACGTCATACAAATAATTCATTCAACACGAATGCGGGTTGATATTTGTGCGCGCGTGTGGTGAAACTATAGTACGACTAGGTAGTTACAATGACAGAGAGTTGAAAACGTAACTGGAAAAAGTGGATCGAGTAACAACTGGGAATGTGTGGTGACGAGGAAGGAAGAGGTAGAAGAACGAAAGAGTTTAAAAGTGAAAGAGGTATACTTATCCATCATGGCACAAAGCAAAAACGAGCTGCACCTATGGCGAAACGCGAGCGAGAATAAACATAAGTAACCTTGTGATTCCGAAAAGAGGCATTCTCAAAGGCCCCCGCTCGTGGAGATTGTACGCGGCGCGCCAACGAAAGCATGAAAACAAACCCCAAAAGCGCCGTCCGCCCGCCGCAGCCACCGCCATGTTTTGCCCCGTCTCTATCCGAACCGTTCCCCAGGATGATACGCGTTCGAGCCCCTAAAGCGAACAGAGATCACCAGGTCATGAGTTGTCAATGAATGGCGTATGATTCTTAAGAAGTGTCGGGAGGGGGTGAGTCCCAATCACATCTCCAATTCTCGCCCCCCGTCCGAAAAGAAAAAGTTAATCCAAATATCCTATCCCGCCGCCACTTCACTCCGTTCCCTATTCTGGATTCATTTCATAGCTCTTCGGGGTCCGGGTGTTCATCGTACCATTTCTTCAGCCATGTCTCTGCGACGGCGTACTCCTTGGCGACTTGTCCCAGTAGGGCGTCGATCTTACCGAGGGCGACAGTCTCGCTGAGATTCTCGCCCGTTTCTTCGTCGCGTTTCTGGCCGTAATGCTGTATCTTCTCACACGACGCTTGGACCTTTGAAAGGCCGAGGGCGGCGGACGAGCCTTTAAGAAAGTGGCCGAGAGAAGAGAGTTGAATGAGATCCTTGCCTGCTCTGCAATAAAATGCAGAATTAGAAAGTGACACAGAGGGATGTAGTAGAGAAAACACGCACAAGGCTTGATCCATTTCCTTGAACGTCTGTTCGGCTTGCGTGAAGTAAGCCCAAGCCATTCCTCGTGAGAATTCATGGGTATTATCTTCATCGAGATCCAAAATCTGCTGAAACGTCTCCATGTCGATGATGTCGAGTTCATCCTGTGGAGGTGCAGCGTCAGCGAACGGATTAAAGTCATCGGAGTATGATCGAGGACACGGGGAACGCACCTCGTCTGTGGATATTTCAGGAGAAGGTGTAGTAGCCGATTCGGGGGCAGCTGGAGGCTGTTCATGGGTGGGGGATTGCAGGGGCTTGGGTGTGGGGGGTGCAGGAGATGGGGAGCGGGGGATTGTGGGCTGGAGGGATGAGCTGCGGGCCGGGGGTGCGGGGGTGGGGAGTGGTGCGTCGTCTACGGGCTTTTTCTTCGGTGTGGGACTGGAAGACATGGCTGGGTCTATGCGCAGATGTCGTCCGTTAAGCTTTCAACTCCTTGTGCCCCAGTCTAATCGGTGATCAAGGTCACGTCATGACGTAGACTCACGTGACTCACATGCCCACTCAACACCTTATTAGACTTTTGCCAGTTCGCCCAAATGCTCAGTTCTTTCTATCAGCGGGGGACACAAAAATATAGTTCTGCGATTCGACACCGGTCTATTTACTTGGTCTTCATTATCCTGAGAGTCTTAGGCCGGTACAGATAATTCTCTGCGTAGTTCTTGGGTGGAACCCGCTTAACGGTCGATGCTTGCCTGTAAAAATGTGTGGTTAGAATAAGAACTTCGGCGATATAATTTACGGGAATGGCTTACACATAGTAGTCCCAGCCTGCCAAGAATGTTGTCAGTTCATACGTCACCATTGTAGCTGTCAACTTGAACATACCTTGTTTCTCAGCAAAATGAATAGCGTCTTCCTTGGACCGGAAGGAGATACGAGTGCCCTGCAAATAGTCCGCACTGTCCAGGAATCATAAAGTACTGAGAATCTCCGCTCGAGATGCGCAGAATGCTACTCACGAACTGGCCCATCCCATCAAAGGGTTCTCCCAGCGACCCCCACCTTGCAAAATATCCCAGTCGATCCGCCAGCGCTCCGTCTTGGCGCCGCCGCTCTGCATCGTATTCCGGGTGGGCTGGTAAATTCGCACCGAACGATGGCGTAGCTCAGCTACATTAGCACATAATCCATAAGATCTTCACGGCATGGGCTCGAACAAAGATCGTAGACATACCAGGAGCACCGCTGATGACATCTGCGACCATGACATCGCGAGGGGGCTGAACCGGGGCGACAATGTCCGACGGCTCCTTCTTCTCAGCTGGAGGCACGGGCGTGGACGAGTCTGTCGCTAGGCCACGGCTGAGGGTGGCGGTCGATCGAAAGACTGAGCCTCTGGAGGCGTTTGTGGCCTGTCTACAGGCCTGAAGTAAAGACATTGCGAGAGTTCGTCCGATTCAAGCCTGACAACTGTTTGGTCCAGGGCGTCGAGTATTTGTTTGGATCCAAGGGATCTGCAAATACGTTTACCATCGTTATGTATTTGATAAGTCCATTTTGTAACTCGTGTACATGAAAATTCAAAGAACAAACTAGCTACTGTGTTGGGGGAAATAGGACGAGGGGACGTGTATGAGTCGGACGACCTAAGTCGGTCCATATGCGCCTCCTCAACTCGGTTATCTGCCCGTCCGACTGCGGTGTCCCAAGATCGAACCAGCATCGACATCTCACGGCATGCAATATCGCCGTCCTCATTAAAGGGAAACGTAAACTCGGCGCGTCTATCATTGAAATCTGACGCGGTTGGTGCAACATTGCAGGACTTGGGGGAGGAAAGGGTTTTCACAATGGGTTGTCATTCTGTCAGTGTGGCTCGGTCCTTTGGCAGAAGATACAGTACTTGAAGGGAAATACGCTTGACCACGTCCTCTTCCATCTTGGCCGCGATGCTCTACTACTAGTGGGCGATAATGTCCTTCGTAAACACTCACGCCACTTGCCGCCGCCTCTCGCTAAAATGCTCTATTTGTACACGGGGGATCCTTGCAAAACACCGGATGCCCGGGGGTAAAATGACTCCGAAAAATGATATATCTGACGCAGCCGAGATTCACCAAACACCCTTCGACTGACCTCCTCGAATTCTGTACTTGATGTCGAGTACGCGACTTTTCTTTCAGTGTATTCATCTTCTGATCAGCCAGAGTGGTAGCACAACCTGGAGAACTTATATCATTTCGCCGAGCAAGTCGCACTCCGGGGGCCGTGTTCTACGGCTTCGAGCTGGACCATGCGGGCTTGATGCAATGCGGCTACAAACTCACAGGCTTTATGATAGATCCTAACTTGACTGAAGAGGAGCATAGTGTGGCGTCTCAGCACCAGACGCCTCTCGTTTATGACCATATCCGACGCAGGTGTCGCACTGTATGGCCCGGGAAGGGCGGGATTGAACTCGCTTGGATCAATCGCATTCAGTACATCATTTATGCCCTTGTAGCGTGTACCCGCCGCAATGACCAGCTCATCCCCCCGACTGAGACAATGGACAAGTTGAAGGAGATTATGGCTGAGGAAGGGTTCCAAGCACAGCCAAAGTGGTTTATTGTCTATGGATAATGTGGTATGTGCGCTCCTCCGTTGCATGTTGCATTAACTAATTGATGTGGTAGATTTTCCTTGATAAAGAAGATTTGCCATTACATAGCGGTGGTGTCTGTGTTATATGTGCTATAGTCGGACAAATTTCTTTTCATTTGATATTATTCATGCACCATAAATTTGTTTTACCATGGTGGTACCACATGTGTGACGTTGACGAGGATCGTGTTAGCTGCGGACAGCAGGTACTTGGGAGCTTAATGCAATGTGGCCCACTGGGCGTCAAACCCAGGTCCCACTTACTATTATTGTTGGCAAAACTAAACGGGGGTAGCGAAAGGTGGTCGAAAGGTGGTGAAAAGGGTCCCAAAGGAGCACCCCCCTGGTTGAATTGCAACTTTTCATTGCAAACAATCCATTTCGCGCAGTACATCTAGGATATATCCGAGACGTCCTCCTTTCGTCCAGGCTAACAAATTTAATATGTGTCTATGTATTCAGGGCCCACACGTGGGCCCCTCATACTCCGTGCATGGGGAGCTTGCTTAATCCCAATCTCCATGCTCAATGTTCAATCTGATCTTTTTGGTCTAATGCCTGATCCAAGTAAGAGGTCTGAGAAACTGGTGCTTTGCACCTTGTGTGACACAGTTGAAAGATATTCATCTTAGGTGTAGATAATATATAGTACAGGACAAACCTGGTAAGGGTATGTAGTTAGCATTGGAGTACTCTATGTGACATACCATTTCATGATATTGTGAACTGCTGATGGCTTGAGTGTTGAAGTACTGAGTATAGGAGTCCTGGAGTTAGGAATTGAGAAAGCTGCAAGGGCACATTCTGATATGTATTGGACTCTGATGTACAGAAAGGAGGAACAACTGATGGTGTCTGTCTAGGAGAGACTAAGTCTGATGATATTGTGAGGCTTTGATAATTGAGGTGATTGATCAATTGAAACTAAGTACACAAGCAGCTCATACATGTAGATAGATAAGAGGAGACTTAAAAAGCCTTTCTCGTAATTTACCTGTGGCACTGAGAGGAATTGCGTGTGTGGACAAATGGAAAGCAGGAAGCGGGATGAGCTAGGACTTTGGCTAGGACTTTGCTTCCATAGTCCGGCCCACCTCACTTGAAGAGTTTGAAACTCAGCCAGACACAACCGCGATCGTTGCCGGTTTTGAACCGACCTCCGCCACTTAAACCACGCACTAAGCAAATAAAAGGGGAGCAAGCTCCCCAATAAGTTATTTCGTGCACTTGGGACACGCTCCCTCAGTTGGAAAGACTCCGGACCCTCTATTCCGGCTCGCGGCAACTGATCCCGCCTCAATCTCATTGCTCGGCTAACTACGTTCGTGATGGCCACTTCAAATTCTGCCTCCGACATCAATCAGGCCTTCCACGCCGCCCTCGACGACGTCCAAAGCCTTCCCGCCACTGCAGCACAGCCGCCGTGTCCCCGGGACATGCTTACATAAGCCACCCCCGCCAACCTGCCGTGTCCCGTAACAACAAAGCACTGAGACCGACTTTCGCTCCAAAAATATCTGAGCCTTAAAAAGCAGTACTAAGTACATCAGTCGTGCGGCCTCAATTCAGCTATGCAAC